>FTRY01000073.1:0-45177 GCA_900157415.1 Armillaria cepistipes
AAATCGGCGGAGAATACAAAGGCATCGACTGCTGAGGAAAGTAGATTAGCTAGCGAGAAACAACGGACAAATATAAAACTCACATTCAACGAAGCTGAACCACTCTGAAGCCTCCCGAATGATCCATGCGCGCAACCTCCCCAACTCCCATCTTTGCCAGTACACCTGCCCTTGCTCGCCGGAACGCGATACGTCGTCTCGCAACAAAACTCGAATCCTGGTGGGCCCAAAGGGTGATACTGTGTACGGGTTTGGTTGTGAATGTCCTCTGTTAAACAAAATTAGTTAGAACCAAGTAAAATGTCAAACACACCTTGGATGCGCACGGAGAGTATAACAGCATTGGCGTTCCTCGCTTTATAATCCCTCACCTACTGGTCCATCTCGCCGGAACGCGATACGTTGCGTCGGAGCAAAAATAGGTCGATGTTGAGGATACATCGATGTCCTTCCCGTCACCGGGTCCTACAGTCACATCAGAATAGGAACAAAGAACAGAAACAGGATCGACGTACGGGTAAGGTGGGCACTTTGGGGCCGTGAGATCCGTGTACATGCCCATCGTCTCTGCGCGCTCCCTCCGCACATCTCCAAGTCCCTCCCTCCTATGCGTCGTCCTCCTCGCTGATGCCGCTCGCCGGAAGTCAATACGTCGTGTCGGGGCAAAACTCGTCCCATAAAGCCATTTCAGGAACGACTGGGATCCTGGTAATGGTGCGGGAGTGAAGGTCAGAGTGGGAAAGACCGGGAATGCCGCAGGAGGGATGGGATGGGAAGGAAGACGTCTAAATGAAATGGAATATTCGCGGCGGAAGGCTTCTGTGAGAATCCTTCAACGACGGAATCACCCAATATGATTGCAAAACTTACCTCTAATACCAAAATGAAATCGGTCCATCGCAAAACGCGTCCTTTGCACTCGAACACGCATCGTTGACGGACGTAAAACCAATTCATGGGCCATCGGGCTACGGGAATGCGCTGATCGAGACGCCACCGAATATTGATGTCCTAGAAGAGTCAGAACAAAAATCAGCAAATTCGATGAGATGAAGATCGAAAGAATAACTTACGCAAACAAAACGTAGATCGAGGAACTAGAGAACGAGAGAACAAGAGGGTGGCAGACGGAAGGAAGAACAAGAGAGATGGCCGTGCCAAATACGACGCCGTTGCCAAACATCCCTTTTCGAGCATTCAACGCCCATCCGCGACGCGACGACGACGCATCCTCAATACAGCACGCCATTGCAGGAGGATAAATAGATGGTGGATGACCACGCCGTATATGGTGCATACGGGATGTCCGACAGTCTAGAATAATGGCAGCGTGGAGGTAAGAAAGGGGGATATCCGATCACTCAACTTCTGAAGCTTATATACCCTCGTAGATCGGTTTCACGGTCCGTAACTCATAAGGTCAGCAAAAATAATTTTATGGAAGAACTGATCTTCCATGTCTAGGCTCTGTATCCCTTGCCAACCCACAGCATGCGCATCAATCCGAATACTTTCTTCGGATATTCCTCTGCCACCTGTCATAATTTCAGGGCCTTCCAGGGGCGCAGGAAGGCTCATATGAGTGCTCCTATGCTTCTGGAATGTACTGAAACCATGGCATCTACTCACATTCATTTCCGTGTGATGAGCAACTTTGTAAACTTCTCTGAGATTCAACTGCCAACATTTCAAGTATTCCAAGGCTTCAAAGTATCTAATGACTGTGGAGTGAATTTGAGTCAGAACCAATGTATATTATGAGGTACGTATGATACAAAATAAGTTACAGGGTTGCCATGATGCCCTGAGAATGAGTACTCCATCCTGCACATGCTCATGCACATTCTTCGGGTCCGTGCATCATCATGCAGCCACACTAATCTATTTGTGAGCATTTTGAAGCAGCGATTATCCGCCAATATTGCGGAATCACAATGATCAGGCACTTGGCCGCAGTCGCTCAAGCGCATCCGGCTGGGATGCCGTATAGTTGCAACCGAAGCTGTCCTCAAGGGACAGTTCAGCGAGTCCTATACATTCATATAGCCGGTATTAGGTAAATACGCATCATGTCTCAGGGCTACTTACTAGCATAGTACAGGGCCGGACTGCCTGCTGTGCACCGAAAGCCATCCGCCGAGAGAGTATCTGTAGAATGTGAATTTGGTATCTTTGGACCAACAATGAGTACGTCTACTTCTGCTCACAAAGTCAGAAATGTGCTTACATTGCTAATTAGAGGTGTTATGCTACTCACAATCCTACGAGAGCCATTCGATGGCAACGGTATATCAAGTTCCAATTACCGCCTCGTTCTTCAAAGATAAACCTGTCTCACATGGACAGTCAACGAGAATACCTACTGATGCCGGGCCTCATGAAAAGCGATTAGACATATTCACTCCGTGGGTTCCAAATTTCAAGCCGGTTGCCCTGATACTTGGTGAGTCGCCATTGGTTCAATGTTCAATAAATACTTACCGTAGAACATGGATACGGCTAGATACCTACGCCGCTGGGTCAACAAATGAAGATCAAGTGTGGTTAAAGTGCGTACGGTGTGCCTAGAATGTTCCTGAATCATTCTAGCGATCGCAACCGTCTGAAAATTGGAACCCTTTCTCGTAAGAGTTCCATCCAGCTCAAAAAGAATACTCACTAGCACCGAGTCTAAAAGACGTTACGACAGGCTTTCAGTATATCAGCTTGCTCGATAGCAAATGGATGGTTGAGTACCCTATGGTGAGTTGCGTTTGAATTAGATACAACTCATCATGAATGATAGCCTGTGTTGAAGTAGGTACGAAGGCTAGACAATGTCACCATCCATTCATAGAAAGGGTCATAAAGGTGTCCCTAGTTCCTGAATTATTCGAGTGATCAAATCGACTTGAAAATCGGAAACCTTGGTGATATGTCCATGCTACGCATGGCTTCGATGTCCTTACATGACCGCAGTGAGAGATATTGCTAGGAGCCCGGTAAATGTATGTTCATGGATTTCAGATAGTATTTACTCACAACTCTGTATGTAGGACCAGATTCAGAGTCCACAGACAACTCTGCCGTCTTCTCGGCGCGCGCAATGCCTACGTCTTTGTGTGAGAAATCGATGAGAGGGTCGCACCAGCAACCGGTTAAGCACGTCACTCGGGTGGGTCGGGAACGGTATACGGCACTATTATCGGGGTCATGGTTAGTATATTCTCCCTTCTTCCACATCATGATCAGCCCTAGTTTAAACGAGTTTGATCCAGACGGCTCCACCGCTACCTGTATTCACCATGCGAGCCAGGAAACAATACCGTCAGGGTAGTTAGGGCGATGAATTTCCCATTTGATTTGTATGAAAGGTAAAGGTTTCACAATTCGGTTCATATACTGACCGCGCTCACCTCTGATCGAGACAACGGCGCAAGCGTCGGCTTCAAGTTCGCCCTCGCCTCCAAGTTACCGTGGCGCGGGTCAGAAATCCTCGAGTTCGGGTTTTGAAGTGAGAACGTGGTATCACACCGATGCGATACATAGTTTAGATCCATATTGCATGCACAATAGTAGAATACAGATGTCCTGCACTGTATGAGCACTCGATATTCACGAGAATCCAAATGAACACGAACCAAAAGTACGGACGTCGATTGGCGGGATACCCGCCTCAATCTGAATCCTTTCACAACGAGTCCCATCAGAAATCCTGCAAAATTTCTGATGTCCGTCATCGAGATCGTCGATGTCTAAGCATTCCACGGGAAACGGCCTACTCCTCGTATCTTACAAAAGACATCTATAGGACCATGCGTCAGCGAAACGGGAAAGCACAAGAAGGTCTTCGTACCACGATGCTCGATCAACGTAAGTAAATTGAATATGGTTCCGTTAGAATACAGGTGCCTGCGCCGCATCAGCACTTATCATACACCAGGATATCAAGGACCACGTACCAACTCACTTGTGCGAGTTCTGGTTACCTTTGAGCCCTCGATAAATCACTCAAATATTTGAATAAGATCTCCTACATGTTATCGAAGAATGTTAGTTAGATAATGACAACAGTTAGCCGTTATTCGATGTCCAAAGGTTGTTCAATACAATGTATTCCTGGAGAACGTCAGCTGAGATAGCACAAACCTACGAAATTACCACCTTATCCCTCAAATATCCGTCGCTGATGCTTTCCAAAGGAAGAAGATACCAGTTAATATCACTTCAAAGCTTGAAGACCGAATTTCGTGGTAGTCCAATACCTCATGGAGCTTGAACGTCGGAAAGCACGCGAGTCAAGAATCGAACGAGTAGCATGATGGTGGTAGTGAACAAAAGAGGAAGTTGCCGGTTCGGTTAACTCCCAAAGAGGAATCACCTCGGTTTCCTTCTTACCACTTCCTCCAATCTGTGAAATTCGTTCTTTCACAATTCTGGTTCGCGTATTCACTCCCCAGGTTTGCTGGGTTTCCATATTTTGACTATATACAGCCTTGGTTCAATCTAAACTTGCGTGATGATACACTTTTCGCTACTCTCAGTGGTATGGGAAAGGATCTGAATCGACAACGGACGGCTCTGGGTGCTCCTCGGACCCTGCACAACGCGTCCTGCACTAATGAGATCCTTCGGACCGGGTCACCGCGGCCCCAGATCATGACGTCGCGCGTCAGCCCTGAACTTGAACAGAGCTTCACTATCCATTCGTGAGTTATTATTTGTACCGCATGACAGGTCTTTTATTTTGATGTAGAATCAATTATCAGCATATATGAGGCCTATGATACGCTTCCAGACGTTCAGGGAAGACCGTAATTCTGTTTGAGGTCCGGAGTTTGTTCCATGTGGTACGTCCCCAGAGTTTGTATATCATTATCGAAGCTTACGATCACCAAAAATATAGTAACATGTGCTGTTTGTATTGATGCAACTACGACGACGAGGCCCAGATGGTTTACTCGCGGCCTAACCGGTTGAAGATTCCAACAGAAGCATTCCCGTCGTAAGTCCCAAATATCCGTATTTCAAAGTTCTCATAGTCGTGTTCTTTGAAGATGGCCCTGGTACGTGATCAGGGTCGCGGGGTAACCGGGCTCCCACCCTGTGCCTGCCACCAAACCAACTTGAAAGTCGGAACTCTCCCCAGTGCGTACTTTGTGTTTTCCGTGTTTCTGTAATGAGCTTAATGATTATGTTGGTAATAGTACAGGTCTGCGTCGAGGGGAGGGTGGGACCTGACTCTAATATATTCAAGCATGTCGAGATATCGACTTGTCTGTAATATCGGGAGCACTACGCTCAACGCAACACGGGTAACTCATTCCGGCTTTGCAATCTGTTTTTGAGATCTTCCAAATTTCGGCCGTCGCAAATTCTAATGTCCGGTATTCGCGTGCCTTCTAATCAATCAGCATGGTCTATCCGTGTACTGACTGGGTTCTAGACCAGTGCGAATGGTTTAAATACGAGGTATGTTATCCCTTTCTATCCATCATCCCTCCCATTCATCCCTACTTCCCCTCCCTTGTCTAGCTTCTCCCCTCTTCTCCTTCTCTCAGCCGATTTCTTTTACTATCTTCTCGTCGTCGAGCACGTCCTCGGCGAGTCTCCCGCCGTTGTACGCCTCCTCGTCCATTTCTTCTACCTGAATGGTTTGGTCTCGTGACCGCCATCATTTCCTTTTCGGCTTCGTTTGTTGATCTTCTTCACTTACGACTTCAACCACGACGACGCCGTCAAGCTTGACGTCGACAACAGTGAGCTCCGTTTTGTTTTTCCGTGTTATTTTCTAGTCTAACATCGCGTAGACTGTCGCTAATGCCACGATGATTGCTTTAACCGTGGTGGACGCGTCAATCGGACGACGGCTTAGCTAGTCAATATTTTACTCGACGCAGGTAAGCTTGTTGTGTAAAGGTACCACTCCTTGATTGCTTACTCTTATCTTCGTCGTTAGTCTCTATTAATGGTAAGCTATCGTACTACCCTCGGTTCTCGCCTCTACTAACTAATGTTTGCCCTAGCTGGTTCCAACTGGTATTGCTGCAGCCGCACGCCAGGTAAGTCCTTGATGCTCTATAAACCTCTCGCAAGCTCACTGTTTTTTTTCCTGTCGCTCCACAGCAAGTAGCCTTTCCCTTCGACGACGGCCGCATTCGGATTTGCAACGCGCACCATGATGCCAACCGATCAAGGCAAGATTCCTCGAATGTACGCGGCGATGGTTAGGTGTCGACGTCGCATCGTTACGGTGCTGGGGGGTTGTCGATAAGGACTCGCTGACTGAAGGGACTAACCATCTGGTGAGCCATGATTTTTGTTGTTCTTTGACAGCTTCTGACGCGTCTCTTTTCCAGCTCATTGATACGTACACCAGGTAGAAGGCGCACGGTAAGAGATTCATTTATTTTCAAGACGGAGCAAGCTAACGCCAGCAATAGAACACTCGTTTATTGTAACCGCCGACCGCCAAACTGAGCACCGACTACCACACCACACCAATACTGCACGCTATGGTGGATTCATGCTTGTTCCCTTTTTCTGGGCATGTATGTTGGTGTAACTAAGGCAAAGTGGCCTCTTTCGACTAACCGATGTCGTAGGGTGTCGAGAATCCCTCAAGCTTCGTGTCCGAACCAGAACAGAACAGGTGTGTAGACCTTTTCCCTTTGGATTTGCAACAGCTCAGGCGCCGTTTGCCATTATAGGATGCAGTAGTGGATAATCGGCCAGCAGTGGCACAGGTACCTCATGCGATGGTGGAGACGGCATTGGTCACAAGGTACGCTGGTGTGGTGAGGGAATGGCGGGATCTGGCTGACAGATGTGTTTCAGATCTCGAGGTTGGGATGGAGGGTTGTATCAGCGCAGACGCTCCGTGGAATCCGGTATGTCTAGCTTGTTCTACCACCTTTTCTGCTACTAAACTGCCGTTCTTAGGGAATGGGCTGCAAGCTGGCGAGGCGCGCGCGATCTAGCCCTTCTCTTCTACTCGCTGACCTCAGATGACAGGTCTTTCGCCGGTTTAAGCATCGTTCCGAGTGCTAGTCTAAGCACGAGGCGGCGCCGTCGTCAACTTGCTCGGATTCAGGACCGAAGCGGTAGGCTTGCAGGGGATGCGAGGAGGATGTCATTCTGTTGTACCAAGACTTGAGAGCGAGTCGTCGGTACGTAGCTTTCTCCTAATCTTTATTCGCTGGCTAAACATATGTGTTAGGGTCTCGCTGAAAGGGACGCAGTAGTTGGCGAGGGCAACACGACGGGTAGTGACCACAGGATAGGCCTAGAGGTGTACTAGGTATGTTGACGCGAGCGCTTAGGTTTGAAGTGAGTCTGACGATGTTCACACAGATATTAATTCATGTAACGATATGAAAAGGTGTGTTCTATTCGGTAACTCTAGCTGCTCTTACTAACGAGCTGTACAGATATATATGATGTTACAACAGTGAACACCGCGGAATGATAAGAGAGAGATTGCAAGCATGGCGCTGACCTAGCAATTGCGGGTCAAACTAGACTGCTCGCGGAGGCTCGAATAGATACCTATGCGGATAAGGTAAGCCTGCGATTGGACGAAATTTGAAGCTCGACTAACGATTTACCTTTAAGTTTGCTTTCTGGCTTGGATCTGCGACGGGTAGCAAGGGGCACGGCATTTGCAGAAGGAGGGGATATGGACGGAGGGCAGCATTGAAAGTCGGCGCGCGCGCGGAGGGAATGAGAGAGTGCGGGGAATATGCGCGCGGAGGGGATAGTATACGGAGGGGATGTTTGCGGATGGACGTTTGTGGAGGGAGGCATGCGCGGACGGGAGGGACGTCGACGGGGGCAAGCTATTATTAGACTGGATGGAGGGATGAGGGAGGTCGTGTGGCTGTGAGGGAGGTAGGGAGTTATTTATAGAGATGGCAGAGGCAGGTAGGGACGGACGATTTCCTGCATGAAGGGAGGTCGACGCCTTTTTGGCGGGAGTTCATAGGGACAGGCCATTTCGTGCAGGAAGGAGGGTCGACGGGTTTTTGGCGGGAGGTTATAGGGATTGGCCATTTCGTGCAGATGGGAGGTCGATGGGGTTCTAAGCGGGAGTTTATAGAGACGGCCGTTTTCACGGAAGGCACGTCGGAATGCGGAAGCAGGCTGGACGAGGGAGAAAGCGACTCGGACAAGGGACTGGGAGGGACTGGGAGTGTGGGGTCGGGTCAGTGAGTGGAGGCGCTGTCTGAGATGGCGAGGAGGACAAGGAGGGCTTTGGCATTGGGGTTGACGGCGGTAAGGTCCGCGTAGATCCGCGCACGCCTCACCTAGGTAACTCTGCCTTTACACCAAAATTCTGTTCGAGCGTCCGTGTACATAATGATCATTATCAATTGTCCAGTATTCTACGTTCATTTATGGTCCCATGTCCGAATCTTTCGTGGTATAGCTGCCTTCAAAGAGGCGGGGCCGTCAATGGATTTCCATAATGGATCCCTTCAGTGTCAACAATCATTTCTCCTCTAATTCATGAATCGAAGAATGAATTCGCCGTTTGACAGTGCAATCAGAGTAACGCCACGCTTCAATTTTTTCGGGGGTTCTTATATTTGGCTAGATCCGATGATTGATCTTCACAGGCATGCCAGGAACTATGCTTTGCATCTGATGAGAGGATGGGCCCGGGTCGGCCGGGAGGCTCTGCTGATTGTGGGCCTACCAGCTGTTGATTGTTTAAGAATGCCAACTCGGACCACACTCCTGAATCCATGTTTTCGGCCTAAAGGAAACTGACGGAGATGGAGCTGAAAAGGTTTCCTTAGATGTTTTTCCGTCTGTTGGAAATCAGATTTTGGCGGCGAGAATTCTGTTTCTGGCTGGACGGAAACTGTATAAATTTTTTCACCACTCGTGCAGAAACTCGGGCATATCAGGAGTGCCAGAACCATTCAACACGTCGGCAGACACTGCTGGGGCCGGTTCCTTTTCAGGACGGAAAAAGGTGTTCTAAAAATGTCGTGACTTTTCGTTACTCTTGTATGCCGCAAGAACGGGATACGGAAAACGCAATGAAAAACTTGTCCTGTTTAGCGCTCCTTTTGCGTGCCAAAAATAGCTGCTTTTCTACGCTTTTCCATTCTGTTTTTCGAGCTCTTTTCCTTACCTTAAAAGAGTACATAAATGATCCCGCCTTTTTCTTGAACCTGTTTTTCTGAACTCGTTTTTACCATTAGAAGATCAAACTAAATGTCGCAACATTTTGAGGCCTCGTTTTTTCGATCGGAAAATGTATCGGCCCCAGCAGTGAGAGTCGATGCTATCAATATCCCGAAATTCGGCCAGAAGAATGGAGTACACAGTACTAATTCCATTCTTTCAATCTGCGGAGCATGAAATAGTGAACGGAGAATGTATCAGAAGAAGGCATATGAGATTTAGAGTTCCACGCACCCCGTGACTCCTGGAAATAATGCGTGCAGCCGGTGCAGCCACTTCGACCCGAAGATCTAGAGCGCAGCACGATGATCATTTAAAGCATGGAAAGAACAAGGCGGATGGGCACATACTACGTGTTAGACTGGGTTTGCAATACGTAGGAACGTATACTTCAAGGCCATGATAAGACGTGTCTTCAACTGCGTGATTGAGTAGAGCAACATATCTGAACGTGCTCCGGCATGTTGGCTGGCTTTGGTTGTCAAACATGCAGGGACCCAGCACACTGTCGAAAGCTGCCAAGGAGAGATGGCCTTAGTTTGATCGTCTCTTCATAGAATTACAGTATTAGGGTGACCGTGCGAGTGAGATATCACGGCCATATTTTGAACGCGCGTACTATCTGGTTCTCATCAGAACAAACAGAATTTAGGGATAGTCAGAGTGGAGAGAGATAAAACCATGCAGAATGTTCATCTTGATTTCTACGTAGGCTCTGAAGGTGGTAGATAGTATTCACAAAGCCCATTTTATAGGACGAAATGAAATGACGAAAAATGAATTGCGGCATGGTAGAGTGTCGATCTGTCACCGTCTCTTGGATTCCTTCGTCATCTTTTGTCTATTAAAAACGTAAGATCAGTGTTAATGTGAACATCAGAAGGGACTCACTTTGTCGGATTGTTCTTCCTCGTGTGCGAGAATTCGCCAAGCTTGTGCCCCACCATGTCCTGCGTCACTAGCACGGGAAGGTACTGTTTGCCGTTATGAACGAGGAATCGGATCCTGTGTACACGCGTTAGTCATTTCTCAACCTACAGTCTCCAGAACACTTACCCGACAAAGTTGGGCAGAATCGTGCATGCGCGAGCTTGAGTCTTTATCGCGACATTGCGTTGGGAAGCTTCTTTGAGGTTGGAGAAGGCCACAAAATACGGACCTAGCACACACACTCAGTAAGGAAATACGGGAAACCAAGCCAGAATAATTCACCTTTCCAGGCAGATCTCCCTTTGAAGAGGCTAAGCGTTGGCGGAAGAGGTGATGTCAGTGGCTGTGCAGATAAGGAGATCGACGATGAAAAGGCCGATTTCGGGACAATGGCGCGGGCGATAAGCAAAGAAAGAGCGAAATATGTTTATTGAAGCTACTACTGTACAGGATGTAATGAATAGAAGAGGATCGAGGCGAAGAAATTTCCCCGAAGATTCACCTAACAAGAAATTAACACGGTTAGGCAACGAAAAAAGCTGTAAGTCAGCAGCCATTCTAGCTCATAGGATCATAATCTCCCCACCCCGAAGGTATTCCTCAAAAGCACAAACGGGAGGTGGCTTCCTCCCGTTTGTGCACCGGCCAAGCGTAGTCTCCCGTTCAAATCGTTCCAACGGGAAACCGAGGCTTGCCGTTGTGGGTCCGATTTGCCCAAAAAAAATAGTGCGAGTCCCGAAGGACTCAACCTGCTCTCAGCGTAACCCTAACCCGATGGACCTACCTTTCAAGAGACGGCAACGAGCTAGAATATAAGCAAGTCAGCATCTGGCGAAAGAAGACAGAAAAGTCGGCTCACCATCTCAATTCCAAGACACACCAAACGAGTCAATCACAAGACGCCGTTGTCCAACCCCGCGTCACCCTCAACAGACGGCGGCTATTTAATCAGCCACGACGGGTTCGACGGGGGTGATCAAAGGCGTCCGGTGCTCGACTCCCTCATTATCGTCGTCGCCGTCTTGATGAGAAAGTGATATCTATGCCCGCGCATCAGTCCTTGTCAAAGTGAACAAGGGAAGGAAACTCACTTTGACTTCAATCGGATCGTCGACATCCTGCAGGAAGAGTATCAGCTGCCAAATCAATCACCCTATCGGGGAACACGTACCATCCATCCCGACCCATCCGCCCATCAAGTCCACCTCCCTCACTTCACCTTGATGTGTCCTTCTCGAAGGCGAACGTTGACTGTGCGTTGGAACGAGTGAACGGATGGCGTGGGTGCGGGGATCCCTTAGCCCGCGCGGAAACAGGTGCGTCTTGTGTGATCGGCGGATCGTCGTCCTTCCCTGTCGTGCGCGGACTTCTCCAACCCTTTGCCCGACTACATTCCCGGTGAGACCTTGTCATCCTCCTCGCATCCCCTCGCTCGCCGGAACGCGATATGTCGTCTCGCGCCAAAATTCGTTGCCTAGGCAGTTCACCGTGTAATAGCGAGCCTGCTGCTTTCGGCAGCGAAGGGCGGAGACTGTTACAAGTAGATTAGCTAGAGACAGGAAAAGAAAATATAGAACGTACGTGCAACAAAGCAGAACGACTCTGAGCCTCCCGAGCGACGTCCCTAACCCCCGTCCTTGCCAGTACACCTGCCCTTGCTCGCCGGAACGCGATACGTCGTCTCGCAGCAAAATTCGACTTCCAGGGAGTACAGAGCGTGATGTTGAGGCTGCGGTGTACGCGTTGGTCGAATACAAAATCGGCGGAGAATACAAAGGCATCAACTGCTGAGGAAAGTAGATTAGCTAGCGAGAAACAACGGACAATATAAAACTCACATTCAACGAAGCTGAACCACTCTGAAGCCTCCCGAATGATCCATGCGTGCAACCTCCCCAACTCCCCATCTTTGCTAGTACACCTGCCCTTGCTCGCCGGAACGCGATACGTCGTCTCGCAACAAAACTCGAATCCTGGTGGGCCCAAAGGGTGATACTGTGTACGGGTTTGGTTGTGAATGTCCTCTGTTAAACAAAATTAGTTAGAACCAAGTAAAAATGTCAAACACACCTTGGATGCGCACGGAGAGTATAACAGCATTGGCGTTCCTCGCTTTATAATCCCTCACCTACTGGTCCATCTCGCCGGAACGCGATACGTTGCGTCGGAGCAAAAATAGGTCGATGTTGAGGATACATCGATGTCCTTCCCGTCACCGGGTCCTACAGTCACATCAGAATAGGAACAAAGAACAGAAACAGGATCGACGTACGGGTAAGGTGGGCACTTTGGGGCCGTGAGATCCGTGTACATGCCCATCGTCTCTGCACTGCTCCCTCCGCACATCTCCAAGTCCCTCCCTCCTATGCGTCGTCCTCCTCGCTGATGCCGCTCGCCGGAAGTCAATACGTCGTGTCGGGGCAAAACTCGTCCCATAAAGCCATTTCAGGAACGACTGGGATCCTGGTAATGGTGCGGGAGTGAAGGTCAGAGTGGGAAAGACCGGGAATGCCGCAGGAGGGATGGGATGGGAAGGAAGACGTCTAAATGAAATGGAATATTCGCGGCGGAAGGCTTCTGTGAGAATCCTTCAACGACGGAATCACCCAATATGATTGCAAAACTTACCTCTAATACCAAAATGAAATCGGTCCATCGCAAAACGCGTCCTTTGCACTCGAACACGCATCGTTGACGGACGTAAAACCAATTCATGGGCCATCGGGCTACGGGAATGCGCTGATCGAGACGCCACCGAATATTGATGTCCTAGAAGAGTCAGAACAAAAATCAGCAAATTCGATGAGATGAAGATCGAAAGAATAACTTACGCAAACAAAACGTAGATCGAGGAACTAGAGAACAAGAGAACAAGAGGGTGGCAGACGGAAGGAAAGAACAAGAGAGATGGCTGTGCCAAATACGACGCCGTTGCCAAACATCCCTTTTCGAGCATTCAACGCCCGTCCGCGACGCGACGACGACGCGTCCTCAATACAGCACGCCATTGCAGGAGGATAAATAGATGGTGGATGACCACGCCGTATATGGTGCATACGGGATGTCCGACAGTCTAGAATAATGGCAGCGTGGAGGTAAGAAAGGGGGATATCCGATCACTCAACTTCTGAAGCTTATATACCCTCGTAGATCGGTTTCACGGTCCGTAACTCATAAGGTCAGCAAAAATAATTTTATGGAAGAACTGATCTTCCATGTCTAGGCTCTGTATCCCTTGCCAACCCACAGCATGCGCATCAATCCGAATACTTTCTTCGGATATTCCTCTGCCACCTGTCATAATTTCAGGGCCTTCCAGGGGCGCAGGAAGGCTCATATGAGTGCTCCTATGCTTCTGGAATGTACTGAAACCATGGCATCTACTCACATTCATTTCCGTGTGATGAGCAACTTTGTAAACTTCTCTGAGATTCAACTGCCAACATTTCAAGTATTCCAAGGCTTCAAAGTATCTAATGACTGTGGAGTGAATTTGAGTCAGAACCAATGTATATTATGAGGTACGTATGATACAAAATAAGTTACAGGGTTGCCATGATGCCCTGAGAATGAGTACTCCATCCTGCACATGCTCATGCACATTCTTCGGGTCCGTGCATCATCATGCAGCCACACTAATCTATTTGTGAGCATTTTGAAGCAGCGATTATCCGCCAATATTGCGGAATCACAATGATCAGGCACTTGGCCGCAGTCGCTCAAGCGCATCCGGCTGGGATGCCGTATAGTTGCAACCGAAGCTGTCCTCAAGGGACAGTTCAGCGAGTCCTATACATTCATATAGCCGGTATTAGGTAAATACGCATCATGTCTCAGGGCTACTTACTAGCATAGTACAGGGCCGGACTGCCTGCTGTGCACCGAAAGCCATCCGCCGAGAGAGTATCTGTAGAATGTGAATTTGGTATCTTTGGACCAACAATGAGTACGTCTACTTCTGCTCACAAAGTCAGAAATGTGCTTACATTGCTAATTAGAGGTGTTATGCTACTCACAATCCTACGAGAGCCATTCGATGGCAACGGTATATCAAGTTCCAATTACCGCCTCGTTCTTCAAAGATAAACCTGTCCCACATGGACAGTCAACGAGAATACCTACTGATGCCGGGCCTCATGAAAAGCGATTAGACATATTCACTCCGTGGGTTCCAAATTTCAAGCCGGTTGCCCTGATACTTGGTGAGTCGCCATTGGTTCAATATTCAATAAATACTTACCGTAGAACATGGATACGGCTAGATACCTACGCCGCTGGGTCAACAAATGAAGATCAAGTGTGGTTAAAGTGCGTACGGTGTGCCTAGAATGTTCCTGAATCATTCTAGCGATCGCAACCGTCTGAAAATCGGAACCCTTTCTCGTAAGAGTTCCATCCAGCTCAAAAAGAATACTCACTAGCACCGAGTCTAAAAGACGTTACGACAGGCTTTCAGTATATCAGCTTGCTCGATAGCAAATGGATGGTTGAGTACCCTATGGTGAGTTGCGTTTGAATTAGATACAACTCATCATGAATGATAGCCTGTGTTGAAGTAGGTACGAAGGCTAGACAATGTCACCATCCATTCATAGAAAGGGTCATAAAGGTGTCCCTAGTTCCTGAATTATTCGAGTGATCAAATCGACTTGAAAATCGGAAACCTTGGTGATATGTCCATGCTACGCATGGCTTCGATGTCCTTACATGACCGCAGTGAGAGATATTGCTAGGAGCCCGGTAAATGTATGTTCATGGATTTCAGATAGTATTTACTCACAACTCTGTATGTAGGACCAGATTCAGAGTCCACAGACAACTCTGCCGTCTTCTCGGCGCGCGCAATGCCTACGTCTTTGTGTGAGAAATCGATGAGAGGGTCGCACCAGCAACCGGTTAAGCACGTCACTCGGGTGGGTCGGGAACGGTATACGGCACTATTATCGGGGTCATGGTTAGTATATTCTCCCTTCTTCCACATCATGATCAGCCCTAGTTTAAACGAGTTTGATCCAGACGGCTCCACCGCTACCTGTATTCACCATGCGAGCCAGGAAACAATACCGTCAGGGTAGTTAGGGCGATGAATTTCCCATTTGATTTGTATGAAAGGTAAAGGTTTCACAATTCGGTTCATATACTGACCGCGCTCACCTCTGATCGAGACAACGGCGCAAGCGTCGGCTTCAAGTTCGCCCTCGCCTCCAAGTTACCGTGGCGCGGGTCAGAAATCCTCGAGTTCGGGTTTTGAAGTGAGAACGTGGTATCACACCGATGCGATACATAGTTTAGATCCATATTGCATGCACAATAGTAGAATACAGATGTCCTGCACTGTATGAGCACTCGATATTCACGAGAATCCAAATGAACACGAACCAAAAGTACGGACGTCGATTGGCGGGATACCCGCCTCAATCTGAATCCTTTCACAACGAGTCCCATCAGAAATCCTGCAAAATTTCTGATCTCCGTCATCGAGATCGTCGATGTCTAAGCATTCCACGGGAAACGGCCTACTCCTCGTATCTTACAAAAGACATCTATAGGACCATGCGTCAGCGAAACGGGGAAGCACAAGAAGGTCTTCGTACCACAATGCTCGATCAACGTAAGTAAATTGAATACGGTTCCGTTAGAATACAGGTGCCTGCGCCACATCAGCACTTATCATACACCAGGATATCAACGACCACGTACCAAATCACTTGTGCGAGCTCTGGTTACCTTTGAGCCCTCGATAAATCACTCAAATATTCGAATAAGATCTCCTACGTGTTATCGAAGGAATGTTAGTTAGATAATGACACGCCAACTAAACATTTAGTCGTTATTCGATGTCCAAAGGTCGTTCAACAAAACGTATTCCTGGAGAACGTCAGCTGAGATAGCACAAACCTACGAAATCACTACTTTATCCCTTAAATATCCGTCGCTGATGCTTTCCAAGGGAAGAAGATACCAGTTTAATATTACTTCAAAGCTTGAAGACCCAGTTTCGTGGTAGCCCAATACCTCACGGAGCTTGAACGTCGGAAAGCACGCGAGTCAAGAATCGAACGAGTAGCATGATGGTGGTAGTGAACAAAAGAGGAAGTTGCCGGTTCGGTTAACTCCCAAAGAGGAATCACCTCGGTTTCCTTCTTACCACTTCCTCCAATCCGTGAATTTCGTTCTTTCACAATTCTGTTTCGCGTATTCACTCCCCCAGCTTTGCTGGATTTCCATATTTTGACTATATACAGCCTTGGTTCAATCTAAATTGCGTGATGATACACTTTTCGCTACTCTCAGTGGATGGGAAAGGATCTGAATCGACAACGAACGGCTCTGGGTGCTCCCTCGGACCCTGCACAACGCGTCCTGCACTAATGAGATCCTTCGGACCGGGTCACCGCGGCCCCAGATCATGACGTCGCGCGTCAGCCCTGAACTTGGATAGGAGCTTCACTATCCATTCGTGAGTTATCATTTGTACCGCATGACAGGTCTTTTATATTGATGTAGAATCAATTATCAGCCTATATGAGGTCCACGATACGCTTCCAGACGTTCAGGGAAGACCGTAATTCTGTTTGAGATCCAGAGTTTATCCAGGTGGTACGTCCTCCAGCGTTCGTATATCATTATCGAAGCTTACGATCACCAAAAATATAGTACCATGTGCTGTTTGTATTAATGCAACTACGACGACGAGGCCCAGATGGTTTACTCGCGGCCTAACCGGTTGAAGATTGCAACAGAAGCATTCCCGTCGTAAGTCCCAAATATCCGTATTTCAAAGTTCTCATAGTCGTGTTCTTTGAAGATGGCCCTGGTACGTGATCAGGGTCGCGGGGTAACCGGGCTCACACCCTGTGCCTGCCACCAAACAGACTTGAAAGTCGGAACTCTCCCCAGTGCGTACTTTGTGTTTTCCGTGTTTCTGTAATGAGCTTAATGATTATGTTGGTAGTAGTACAGTTCTGCGTCGAGGGGAGGGCGGGACCTGACCCCAATATCTTCAAGCATGTCGAGATATCGACTTGTCTGTAATATCGGGAGCACTACGCTCAACGCAACACGGGTAACTCATTCCGGCTTTGCAATCTGTTTTTGAGATCTTCCAAATTTCGGCCGTCGCAAATTCTAATGTCCGGTATTCGCGTGCCTTCTAATCAATCAGCATGGTCTATCCGTGTACTGACTGGGTTCTAGACCAAAGCGAATGGTTTAAATACGAGGTATGTTATCCCTTTCTATCCATCATCCCATTCATCCTTACTTCCCCTCCCTTGTCTAGCTTCTCCCCTCCTCTCCTTCTCTCAGCCGATTTCTTTTACTATCTTCTCGTCGTCGAGCACGTCCTCGGCGGGTCTCCCGCCGTCGTACGCCTCCTCGTCCATTTCTTCTACCTGAATGGTTTGGTCTCGTGACCGCCATCATTTCCTTTTTGGCTTCGTTTGTTGATCTTCTTCACTTACTACTTCGACCACGACGACGCCGTCAAGCTCGACGTCGACAACAGTGAGCTCCGTTCTATTCTTCCGTGTTCTATTCCACTCTAACATTGCGTAGGCCATTGATAATGCGCACGATGGTAGCTTTAACCGCAATGGACGCGTCAAACGGACGACGGCTTAGCTAGTCAATATTTCCCTCGACACAGGTAAGCCTCTTCTGCAAAGCTACCATTCCTTTATTTCTTACTCATGTCTTCGTCGCTAGGCTCTATTGATGGTAAGCTATTGCACTACCCTCGGTTCCCGCCTCACTAACTAATGTTTGCCCTAGCTGGTTCCAATTGGTATTGCTGCAGTCGCCCGCCAGGCAAGTACTTGATGCTCTATAAGCCTCTCGCAAGCTAACTGTTTTTTTCTGTCGCTCCACAGCCAGTAGCATTTCTCTTCGAAGACGACCGCATTCGGATTTGCGACGCGCACACTGATGCCAACCGATCAAGGCAAGATTCCTCGAATGTACGCGGCGATGGTTAGGTGTCGACGTCGCATCGTTACGGTGCTGGGGGGTGGTCGATAAGGACTCGCTGACTGAAGGGACTAACCATCTGGTGAGCCATGATTTTTGTTGTTCTTTGACAGCTTCTGACGCGTCTCTTTTCCAGCTCATTGATACGTACACCAGGTAGAAGGCGCACGGTAAGAGATTCATTTATTTTCAAGACGGAGCAAGCTAACGCCAGCAATAGAACACTCGTTTATTGTAACCGCCGACCGCCAAACTGAGCACCGACTACCACACCACACCAATACTGCACGCTATGGTGGATTCATGCTTGTTCCCTTTTTCTGGGCATGTATGTTGGTGTAACTAAGGCAAAGTGGCCTCTTTCGACTAACCGATGTCGTAGGGTGTCGAGAATCCCTCAAGCTTCGTGTCCGAACCAGAACAGAACAGGTGTGTAGACCTTTTCCCTTTGGATTTGCAACAGCTCAGGCGCCGTTTGCCATTATAGGATGCAGTAGTGGATAATCGGCCAGCAGTGGCACAGGTACCTCATGCGATGGTGGAGACGGCATTGGTCACAAGGTACGCTGGTGTGGTGAGGGAATGGCGGGATCTGGCTGACAGATGTGTTTCAGATCTCGAGGTTGGGATGGAGGGTTGTGTCAGCGCAGACGCTCCGTGGAATCCGGTATGTCTAGCTTGTTCTACCACCTTTTCTGTTACTAAACTGCCGTTCTTAGGGAATGGGCTGCAAGCTGGCGAGGCGCGCGCGATCTAGCCCTTCTCTTCTACTCGCTGACCTCAGATGACAGGTCTTTCGCCGGTTTAAGCATCGTTCCGAGTGCTAGTCTAAGCACGAGGCGGCGCCGTCGTCAACTTGCTCGGATTCAGGACCGAAGCGGTAGGCTTGCAGGGGATGCGAGGAGGATGTCATTCTGTTGTACCAAGACTTGAGAGCGAGTCGTCGGTACGTAGCTTTCTCCTAATCTTTATTCGCTGGCTAAACATATGTGTTAGGGTCTCGCTGAAAGGGACGCAGTAGTTGGCGAGGGCAACACGACGGGGTAGTGACCACAGGATAGGCCTAGAGGTGTACTAGGTATGTTGACGCGAGCGCTTAGGTTTGAAGTGAGTCTGACGGTGTTCACACAGATATTAATTCATGTAACGATATGAAAAGGTGTGTTCTATTCGGTAACTCTAGCTGCTCTTACTAACGAGCTGTACAGATATATATGATGTTACAACAGTGAACACCGCGGAATGATAAGAGAGAGATTGCAAGCATGGCGCTGACCTAGCAATTGCGGGTCAAACTAGACTGCTCGCGGAGGCTCGAATAGATACCTATGCGGATAAGGTAAGCCTGCGATTGGACGAAATTTGAAGCTCGACTAACGATTTACCTTTAAGTTTGCTTTCTGGCTTGGATCTGCGACGGGTAGCAAGGGGCACGGCATTTGCAGAAGGAGGGGATATGGACGGAGGGCAGCATTGAAAGTCGGCGCGCGCGCGGAGGGAATGAGAGAGTGCGGGGAATATGCGCGCGGAGGGGATAGTATGCGGAGGGGATGTTTGCGGATGGACGTTTGTGGAGGGAGGCGTGCGCGGACGGGAGGGACGTCGACGGGGGCAAGCTATTATTAGACTGGATGGAAGGATGAGGGAGGTCGTGTGGCTGTGAGGGAGGTAGGGTGTTATTTATAGAGACGGCGGAGGGAGGTAGGGACGGACGATTTCATGCAGGAAGGGAGGTCGATGCCTTTTGGCGGGAGTTCATAGGGACAGGCCATTTCGTGCAGGAAGGAGGGTTGACGGGTTTTTGGCGGGAGGTTATAGGGATGGGCCATTTCGTGCGGATGGGAGGTCGATGGGGTTATAAGCGGGAGTTTATAGAGACGGCCGTTTTCACGGAAGGCGCGTCGGAATGCGGAAGTGGGTTGGACGAAGGAGAAAGCGACTCGGACAAGGGACTGGGGGTCGGGTCAGTGACTGGAGGCGCTGTCTGAGATGGCGAGGAGGACAAGGAGGGCTTTGGCATTGGGGTTGACGGCGGTAAGGTCCGCGTAGATCCGCGCACGCCTCACCTAGGTAACTCTGCCTTTACACCAAAATTCTGTTCGAGCGTCCGTGTACATAATGACCATTATCAATTGTCCAGTATTCTACGTTCATTTATGGTCCCATGTCCGAATTTTTCGTGGTATAGCTGCCTTCAAAGAGGCGGGGCCGTCAATGGATTTCCATAACGGATCCCTTCAGTGTCAACAATCATTTCTCCTCTAATTCATGAATCGAGGAATGAATTCGCCGTTTGACAGTGCAATCATAGAGTAACGCCACGCTTCAATTTTTTCGGGGGTTCTTATATTTGGCTAAATCCGATGATTGATCTTCACAGGCATGCCAGGAACTATGCTTTGCATCTGATGAGAGGATGGGCCCGGGTCGGCCGGGAGGCTCTGCTGATTGTGGGCCTACCAGCTGTTGATTGTTTAAGAATGCCAACTCGGACCACACTCCTGAGTCCCATGTTTTCGGCCTAAAGGAAACTGACGGAGATGGAGCTGAAAAGGTTTCCTTAGATGTTTTTCCGTCTGTTGGAAATCAGATTTTGGCGGCGAGAATTCTGTTTCTGGCTGGACGGAAACTGTATAAATTTTTTCACCACTCGTGCAGAAACTCGGGCATATCAGGAGTGCCAGAACCATTCAACACGTCGGCAGACACTGCTGGGGCCGGTTCCTTTTCAGGACGGAAAAAGGTGTTCTAAAAATGTCGTGACTTTTCGTTACTCTTGTATGCCGCAAGAACGGGATACGGAAAACGCAATGAAAAACTTGTCCTGTTTAGCGCTCCTTTTGCGTGCCAAAAATAGCTGCTTTTCTACGCTTTTCCATTCTGTTTTTCGAGCTCTTTTCCTTACCTTAAAAGAGTACATAAATGATCCCGCCTTTTTCTTGAACCTGTTTTTCTGAACTCGTTTTTACCATTAGAAGATCAAACTAAATGTCGCAACATTTTGAGGCCTCGTTTTTCCGATCGGAAAATGTATCGGCCCCAGCAGTGAGAGTCGATGCTATCAATATCCCGAAATTCGGCCAGAAGAATGGAGTACACAGTACTAATTCCATTCTTTCAATCTGCGGAGCATGAAATAGTGAACGGAGAATGTATCAGAAGAAGGCATATGAGATTTAGAGTTCCACGCACCCCGTGACTCCTGGAAATAATGCGTGCAGCCGGTGCAGCCACTTCGACCCGAAGATCTAGAGCGCAGCACGATGATCATTTAAAGCATGGAAAGAACAAGGCGGATGGGCACATACTACGTGTTAGACTGGGTTTGCAATACGTAGGAACGTATACTTCAAGGCCATGATAAGACGTGTCTTCAACTGCGTATCTCGAGAATGCGTGATTGAGTAGAGCAACATATCTGAACGTGCTCCGGCATGTTGGCTGGCTTTGGTTGTCAAACATGCAGGGACCCAGCACACTGTCGAAAGCTGCCAAGGAGAGATGGCCTCAGTTTGATCGTCTCTTCATAGAATTACAGTATTAGGGTGACCGTGCGAGTGAGATATCACGGCCATATTTTGAACGCGCGTACTATCTGGTTCTCATCAGAACAAACAGAATTTAGGGATAGTCAGAGTGGAGAGAGATAAAACCATGCAGAATGTTCATATTGATTTCTACGTAGGCTCTGAAGGTGGTAGATAGTATTCACAAAGCCCATTTTATAGGACGAAATGAAATGACGAAAAATGAATTGCGGCATGGTAGAGTGTCGATCTGTCACCGTCTCTTGGATTCCTTCGTCATCTTTTGTCTATTAAAAACGTAAGATCAGTGTTAATGTGAACATCAGAAGGGACTCACTTTGTCGGATTGTTCTTCCTCGTGTGCGAGAACTCGCCAAGCTTGTGTCCCACCATGTCCTGCGTCACTAGCACGGGAAGGTACTGTTTGCCGTTATGAACGAGGAATCGGATCCTGTGTACACGCGTTAGTCATTTCTCAACCTACAGTCTCCAGAACACTTACCCGACAAAGTTGGGCAGAATCGTGCATGCGCGAGCTTGAGTCTTTATCGCGACATTGCGTTGGGAAGCTTCTTTGAGGTTGGAGAAGGCCACAAAATACGGACCTAGCACACACACTCAGGAAGGAAATACGGGAAACCAAGCCAGAATAATTCACCTTTCCAGGCAGATCTCCCTTTGAAGAGGCTAAGCGTTGGCGGAAGAGGTGATGTCAGTGGCTGTGCAGATAAGGAGATCGACGATGAAAAGGCCGATTTCGGGACAATGGCGCGGGCGATAAGCATTCTGAGCACGGAATCTGTTTATTGAAACTAGTAGTGTACAAAATGTGACGAAAAGAAGAGAATCAATTTCTCCGAATATTCACCTAACAAGAAATTAACACGGTTAGGCAACGAAAAAAGCTGTAAGTCAGCAGCCATTCTAGCTCATAGGATCATAATCTCCCCACCCCGAAGGTATTCCTCAAAAGCACAAACGGGAGGTGGCTTCCTCCCGTTTGTGCACCGGCCAAGCGTAGTCTCCCGTTCAAATCGTTCCAACGGGAAACCGAGGCTTGCCGTTGTGGGTCCGATTTGCCCAAAAAAAATAGTGCGAGTCCCGAAGGACTCAACCTGCTCTCAGCGTAACCCTAACCCGATGGACCTACCTTTCAAGAGACGGCAACGAGCTAGAATATAAGCAAGTCAGCATCTGGCGAAAGAAGACAGAAAAGTCGGCTCACCATCTCAATTCCAAGACACACCAAACGAGTCAATCACAAGACGCCGTTGTCCAACCCCGCGTCGCCCTCAACAGACGGCGGCTATTTAATCAGCCGCGACGGGTTCGACGGGGGTGATCAAAGGCGTCCGGTGCTCGACTCCCTCATTATCGTCGTCGCCGTCTTGATGAGAAAGTGATATCTATGCCCGCGCATCAGTCCTTGTCAAAGTGAACAAGGGAAGGAAACTCACTTTGACTTCAATCGGATCGTCGACATCCTGCAGGAAGAGTATCAGCTGCCAAATCAATCACCCTATCGGGGAACACGTACCATCCATCCCGACCCATCCGCCCATCAAGTCCACCTCCCTCACTTCACCTTGATGTGTCCTTCTCGAAGGCGAACGTTGACTGTGCGTTGGAACGAGTGAACGGATGGCGTGGGTGCGGGGATCCCTTAGCCCGCGCGGAAACAGGTGCGTCTTGTGTGATCGGCGGATCGTCGTCCTTCCCTGTCGTGCGCGGACTTCTCCAACCCTTTGCCCGACTACATTCCCGGTGAGACCTTGTCATCCTCCTCGCATCCCCTCGCTCGCCGGAACGCGATATGTCGTCTCGCGCCAAAATTCGTTGCCTAGGCAGTTCACCGTGTAATAGCGAGCCTGCTGCTTTCGGCAGCGAAGGGCGGAGACTGTTACAAGTAGATTAGCTAGAGACAGGAAAAGAAAATATAGAACGTACGTGCAACAAAGCAGAATGACTCTGAGCCTCCCGAGCGACGTCCCTAACCCCCGTCCTTGCCAGTACACCTGCCCTTGCTCGCCGGAACGCGATACGTCGTCTCGCAGCAAAATTCGACTTCCAGGGAGTACAGAGCGTGATGTTGAGGCTGCGGTGTACGCGTTGGTCGAATACAAAATCGGCGGAGAATACAAAGGCATCGACTGCTGAGGAAAGTAGATTAGCTAGCGAGAAACAACGGACAATATAAAACTCACATTCAACGAAGCTGAACCACTCTGAAGCCTCCCGAATGATCCATGCGCGCAACCTCCCCAACTCCCCATCTTTGCCAGTACACCTGCCCTTGCTCGCCGGAACCCGATACGTCGTCTCGCAACAAAACTCGAATCCTGGTGGGCCCAAAGGGTGATACTGTGTACGGGTTTGGTTGTGAATGTCCTCTGTTAAACAAAATTAGTTAGAACCAAGTCAAAATGTCAAACACACCTTGGATGCGCACGGAGAGCATGACACCACTGGCGTTCCTCGCTTATAATCCTCTTCAACAGTATCGCTACTGGTCCATCTCGCCGGAACCCGATACGTTGCGTCGGAGCAAAAATAGGTCGATGTTGAGGATACGTCGATGTCCTTTCCGTCACCGGGTCCTACAGTCACATTAGAATAGGAACAGAGAACAGAAACAGGATCGACGTACGGGTAAGGTGGACACTTTGGGGCCGTGAGATCCGTATGCATGCCCATCGTCACCGTGCTGCTCCCTCCGCACATCTCCAAGTCCCTCCCTCCTATCCGTCGTCCTCCTCGCTGATGCCGCTCGCCGGAAGTCGATACGTCGTGTCGGGGCAAAACTCGTCCCATAAAGCCATTTCAGGAACGACTGGGATCCTGGTAATGGTGCGGGAGTGAAGGTCAGAGTGGGAAAGACCGGGAATGCCGCAGGAGGGAAGGGAAGGGAAGGAAGACGTCTAAATGAAATGAAATACTCGCGGCGGAAGGCTTCTGTGAGAATCCTTCAACGACGGAATCACCCAATGATTGCAGAACTTACCTCTAATACCAAAATGAAATCGGTCCATCGCAAAACGCGTCCTTTGCACTCGAACACGCGTCCTTGACGGACGTAAAACCAATTCGTGGACCATCGGGCTACGGGAATGCGCCGATCGAGACGCCACCGAATATTGACGTCCTAGAAGAGTCAGAACAAAAATCAGCAAATTCGATGAGATGATGATAGAAAGAAGAACCTACGCAAACAAAACGTAGATCGAGGAACTAGAGAACGAGAGAACAAGAGGGTGGCAGACGGAAGGAAAGAACAAGAGAGATAGCCGTGCCAAATACGACGCCGTTGCCAAACATCCCTTTTCAAGCATTCAACGCCCATCCGCGACGCGACGACGACGCGTCCTCAATACAGCACGCCATTGCAGGAGGATAAATAGATGGTGGATGACCACGCCGTATATGGTGCATACGGGATGTCCGACAGTCTAGAATAATGGCAGCATGGAAGTAAGAAAGGGGGATATCCGATCACTCAACTTCTGAAGCTTATATACCCTCGTAGATCGGTTTCACGGTCCGTAACTCATAAGGTCAGCAAAAATAATTTTATGGAAGAACTGATCTTCCATGTCTAGGCTCTGTATCCCTTGCCAACCCACAGCATGCGCATCAATCCGAATACTTTCTTCGGATATTCCTCTGCCACCTGTCATAATTTCAGGGCCTTCCAGGGGCGCAGGAAGGCTCATATGAGCGCTCCTATGCTTCTGGAATGTACTCAAACTATGGCATCTACTCACATTCATTTCCGTGTGATGAGCAACTTTGTAAACTTCTCTGACATTCAACTGCCAACATTTCAAGTATTCCAAGGCTTCAAAGTATCTAATGACTGCGGAGTGAATTTGAGTCGGAACCAATGTATATTATGAGGTATGTATGATACAAATTAAGTTACAAGGTTGCCATGATGCCCTAAGAATAAGTACTCCATCCTGCACATGCTCATGCACATCCTTCGGGTCCGTGCATCATCATGCGGCCACACCAATCTATTTGTGAGCATTTTGAAGCAGCGATTATCTGCCGATATTGCAGAATCACGATGATCAGGCACTAGGCCGCAGTCGCCCAAGCGCATCCGGCTGGGATGCCGTATAGTTGCAACCGAAGCTGTCCTCAAGTGATGGCTCAGCGAGTCCTATACAATCATATAGCCGGTAAGTATGCATCATGTTTCAGGGCTACTTACTCGCATGACACAGGGCTGGACTGCCTGCCATGCATCCAAAGCCATCCGCCGAGAGAGTATCTGTAGAATGTGAATTTGGTATCTTTGGACCAACAATGAGTACGTCTACTTCTGCTCACAAAGTCAGAAACGTGCTTACATTGGTGTTATGCTACTCACAATCCAGCGAGAGCCATTCGACGGCAACGGTATATCAAGTTCCGATTACGACCTCATTCTTAAAAGATTAACCTGTCCCACATGGACAGCCAACAAGAATACCTATTGGGGCCGGGCCTCATGAAAAGCGATTATATATTCACTCCGTGGAATGAATGTTCCAAATTTCAAGCCGATTACCCTGATACTTGGTGAGTTGCCATTGGTTCAATATTCAATAAATACTTACCGTAGAACGTGGATACGGCTAGACACCTACGCCGCCGCGTCAACAAATGAAGATCGAGTGTGTACGGTGTGCCTAGAATGTTCCTGAATCATTCTAGCGATCGCAACCGTCTGAAAATCGGAACCCTTTGTCATAAGAGTTCCATCCAGCTCAAAAAATAATACTCACTAGCACCGAGTCTAAGCGACGTTACAACAGGCTTTCAGTATATCAGCTTGCTCGACAGCAAATGGATGGTTGAGTACCCTACAGTGAGTTGCTTTTGGATTAGACACAACTCATCATGAATGAAGGCTTGCGTTGAAGTAGGTACGAAGGCTAGACAATGTCGCCGTCCATTCATAGAAAGGGTCGTAAAGGTGTCCCTAGTTCCTGAATTATTCGGGTGATCAAATCGACTTGAAAATCGGAAACCTTGGTGATATGTCCATGCTACGCATGGCTTCGACGTCCTTACATGACCGCAGTGAGAGATATTGCTAGGAGCCCGGTAAATGTATGTTCATGGATTTCAGATAGTATTTACTCACAAGTCTGTAGGTAGGACCAGATTCAGAGTCCACAGACAACTCTGCCGTCTTCTCGGTGCGCGCAATGTCTACGTCTTTGTGTGAGAAATCGATAAGGGGGTCACACCAGCAACCGGTTAAGCACGTCACTCGGGTGGGTCGGGAACGGGTATACGGCACTATCATCGGGGTCATGGTTAGTATATTTTCCCTTCTTCCGTATCATGATCAGCCCTAGTTTAAACGAGTTCGATCCAGACGGCTCCACCGCTACCTGTATTCGCCATGCGAGTCGGGAAATAATACCGTCAGGGTAGTTAGGGCGATGAATGTCCCATTTGATTTGTATGAAAGGCAAGGGTTTCATAATTCGGTTCATATACTGACCGCGCTCACCTCTGATTGAGACAACGGCGCAAGCGTCGGCTTCGCCGTCGCCTATAACTTACAAGGGCGCGGGTCAGACGTCCTCGAGTTCGGGTTTTGAAGTGAGAAGGTGGTATCACACCGATGCGATACATAGTTTAGATCCATATTGCATGCAAAATAGTAAAATACAGACGACCTGCATCGTATGAGCACTCGATATTCACGATAATCCAAATGAACACGAACCAAAAGTATCGATGTCGATTGGCGGGATACCCGCCTCAATCTGAATCCTTTCACAACGAGTCCCATCAGAAATCCTGCAAGATTTCTGACATCCGTCATCGAGATCGTCGATGTCTAAGCATTCCATGGGAAACGGCCTACTCCTCGTATCTTACAAAAGACATCCATAGGACCATGCGTCAGTGAAACGGGGAAGCACAAGAAGGTCTTCGTACCACGATGCTCGATCAACGTAAGTAAATTGAATACGGTTCCGTTAGAATACAGGTGCCTGCGCCACATCAGCACTTATCATACACCAGGATATCAACGACCACGTACCAAATCACTTGTGCGAGCTCTGGTTACCTTTGAGCCCTCGATAAATCACTCAAATATTCGAATAATATCTCCTACGTGTTATCGAAGGAATGTTAGTTAGATAATGACACGCCAACTAAACATTTAGTCGTTATTCGATGTCCAAAGGTCGTTCAACAAAACGTATTCCTGGAGAACGTCAGCTGAGATAGCACAAACCTACGAAATCACTACTTTATCCCTTAAATATCCGTCGCTGATGCTTTCCAAGGGAAGAAGATACCAGTTTAATATTACTTCAAAGCTTGAAGACCCAGTTTCGTGGTAGCCCAATACCTCACGGAGCTTGAACGTCGGAAAGCACGCGAGTCAAGAATCGAACGAGTAGCATGATGGTGGTAGTGAACAAAAGAGGAAGTTGCCGGTTCCGTTAACTCCCAAAGAGGAATCACCCCGGTTTCCTTCTTACCACTTCCTCCAATCTGTGAAATCCGTTCTTTCACAATTCTGGTTCGCGTATTCACTCCCCAGCTTTGCTGGATTTCCATATTTTGACTATATACAGCCTTGGTTCAATCTAAATTGCGTGATGATACACTTTTCGCTACTCTCAGTGTATGGGAAAGGATCTGAATCGACAACGGACGGCTCTGGGTGCTCCCTCGGACCCTGCACAACGCGTCCTGCACTAATGAGATCCTTCGGACCGGGTCACCGCGGCCCCAGATCATGACGTCGCGCGTCAGCCCTGAACTTGAACAGGAGCTTCACTATCCATTCGTGAGTTATTATTTGTACCGCATGACAGGTCTTTTATTTTGATGTAGAATCAATTATCAGCCTATATGAGGCCTATGATACGCTTCCAGACGTTCAGGGAAGACCGTAATTCTGTTTGAGGTCCAGAGTTTGTTCATGTGGTACGTCCCCCAGCGTTTGTATATCATTATCGAAGCTTACGATCACCAAAAATATAGTAACATGTGCTGTTTGTATTGATGCAACTACGGCGACGAGGCCCAGATGGTTTACTCGCGGCCTAACCGGTTGAAGATTGCAACAGAAGCATTCCCGTCGTAAGTCCCAAATATCCGTATTTCAAAGTTCTCATAGTTGTGTTCTTTGAAGATGGCCCTGGTACGTGATCAGGGTCGCGGGGTAACCGGGCTCACACCCTGTGCCTGCCACCAAACCAACTTGAAAGTCGGAACTCTCCCCAGTGCGTACTTTGTGTTTTCCGTGTTTCTGTAATGAGCTTAATAGTTATGTTGGTAATAGTACAGGTCTGCGTCGAGGGGAGGGCGGGACCTGACCCTAATATTTTCAAGCATGTCGAGATATCGACTTGTCTGTAATATCGGGAGCACTACGCTCAAAGCAACACGGGTAACTCATTCCGGCTTTGCAATCTGTTTTTGAGATCTTCCAAATTTCGGCCGTCGCAAATTCTAATGTCCGGTATTCGCGTGCCTTCTCATCAATCAGCATGGTCTATCCGTGTACTGACTAGGCTCTAGACCAGTGCGAATGGTTTAAATACGAGGTATGTTATCCCTTTCTATCCATCATCCCATTCATCCCTACTTTCCCTCCCCTTTCTAGCTTCTCCCCTCTTCTCCTTCTCTCAGCCGATTTCTTTTACTATCATCTCGTTATCGAGCACGTCTTCGGCGGGTCTCCCGCCGTCGTACGCGTCCTCGTCCATTTCTTCTACCTGAATGGTTTGGTCTCGTGACCGCCATCATTTCCTTTTTGGCTTCGTTTGTTGATCTTCTTCACTTACTACTTCGACCACGACGACGCCGTCAAGCTCGACGTCGACAACAGTGAGCTCCGTTCTATTCTTCCGTGTTCTATTCCACTCTAACATTGCGTAGGCCATTGATAATGCGCACGATGGTAGCTTTAACCGCAGTGGACGCGTCAAACGGACGACGGCTTAGCTAGTCAATATTTCCCTCGACACAGGTAAGCCTCTTCTGCAAAGCTACCATTCCTTTATTTCTTACTCATGTCTTCGTCGCTAGGCTCTATTGATGGTAAGCTATTGCACTACCCTCGGTTCCCGCCTCACTAACTAATGTTTGCCCTAGCTGGTTCCAATTGGTATTGCTGCAGTCGCCCGCCAGGCAAGTACTTGATGCTCTATAAGCCTCTCGCAAGCTAACTGTTTTTTTCTGTCGCTCCACAGCCAGTAGCATTTCTCTTCGACGACGACCGCATTCGGATTTGCGACGCGCACACTGATGCCAACCGATAAAAGCAAGATTCCTCGAATGTACGCGGTGATGGTTTGATGTCGACGTCGCATCGTTACGATGCTCGGGGGGTGGTCGATGAGGACGAGCTGACAGAAGGGACTAACTATCTAGTGAGCCATGATTTTTGTTCTTTTGATTGCTTCTGACGCGTCTCTTTTCCAGCCCATTGAAACGTACACCAGGTCGAGGGCACACGGTAAGAGATTCGTTTATTGTCGGGACAGAGCAAGCTAACGCCGGCAGTAGAACTCTCATCTATTGGAACCGCCGACCGTCAAACCGAGCACCAAGTATCGATGTATACCACAGCACACTACTACGGTGCAGGCTTGGTCCCTTTTACTGGGAAGGTACGCTGATGTGACCAAGGCGGAGCGCCCTCTTTTGATAGTGACGACTCACTGATTTCGTAGGTTGTTGAGAACCCCTCAAGCTTCGTGTCCGAACCAGAACAGGTATGCAGACTTTTTACCTTTGGGTTTGCAACAGCTCACGCGCCGTTTGTCATTATAGGATCCAGCCGTTAATATCGACGTGACGACAATCGGCCAGCAGGGGTACAGGTACTCCATGCTATGATGGAGACGGCGTTGGTCAGAAGGTACGCTGGTATGATGGGAGAACGGCGGGATCTGGCTGACAGATGTGTATCAGCTCTCGAGGGTTGTGTTAGCGCAGACGCTCTGCGGAATCCGGTATGTCTACCTTGTTCTACCACGTTTTCTGCCACTAAGCTGCCGTTCTTAGGGGATGGCCTGCAAGCTGACGAGGCGCGCGCGCTCTAGCCCTTCTGTTCTACTCGCCGTCTGACCATTCCCTCAGACGACGGGTGTTTACACATCGTTCCGAGTGCCAGTCTAAACACGAGGCGGCGCCGTCGTCAACTTGCTCGGAATCAAGACCGAGGAGGCAGGCTTGCAGGGGATGCGAGGAGGATGCTATTCCATTGCGCCAAGACTTGAGAGCGAGCCATTGGTACGTAGCTTTCTCCTAATCCTTATTCGCTGGCTAAACATATACGTTAGGGTCTCGCTGAAAGGGACGCAGTAGTCGGCGAGGGCAGCACGGTGGGGTAGTGACCGCAGGATAGACTTAGAGGTGTACTAGGTACGTTGATGCGAGCGCTTAGGTTTGAAGTGAATCTGACGGTGTTCACACAGATATTAATTCATGTAACGCTATGAAAAGGTGTGTTCTATTCGCTAACTCTAGCTGCTCTTACTAACGAGCTGTACAGATATATATAATGTTACAACAGTGAACACCGCAGAATGATAAGAGAGGGATTGTAAGCACGGCGGTGACCTAGCAGCTGCGGGTCAAAACTAGACTGGTTGCGGAGGCTCGAATAGACACCTACGCGGATAAGGTAAACCTGCGATTGTGCGAAATTTGAAGCTCGACTAACGATTTACCTTTAAGTTTGCTTTCTCGCTTGGTTCTGTGACGCGTAGCAAAGGGCATGGCAGTTGCAGAAGGAGGGGATATGGACAGAGGGCAGTATTGAAAGTCGGCGCGCGCACGGAGGGGATGAGAGAGTGCGGGAAATATGCGCGCGGAGGGGATAGTATGCGGAAGGGATGTTTGCGGATGGACGTTTGTGGAGGGAGGCGTGCGCGGACGGGAGGAACGTCGACGGGGGCAAGCTATTATTAGACTGGATGGAGGGATGAGGGAGGTCGTGTGGCTGTGAGGGGGGTAGGGTGTTATTTATAGAGACGGCGGAGGGAGGTAGGGACTGGCGATTTCGTGCAGGAAGGGAGGTCGACGGGCTTTTGGCGGGAGTTCATAGGGACAGGCCATTTTGTGCAGGAAGGAGGGTCGGCGGGTTTTTGGCGGGAGGTTATAGGGATGGGCCATTTCGTGCAGATGGGAGGTCGATAGGGTTCTAAGCGGGAGTTTATAGAGACGGCCGTTTTCACGGAAGGCGCGTCGGAATGCGGAAGCGGGTTGGACGAGGGAGAAAGTGACTCGGACAAGGGAACGGGAGTCGGGTCAGTGGGGGGAACTGTCTGGAGCGCGTCAGTGAGTGGAGGCGCTGTCTGAGATGGCGAGGAGGACAAGGAGGGCTTTGGCATTGGGATCGACGGCGGTAAGGTCCGCGTAGATCCGCGCACGCCTCACCTAGGTAACTCTGCCTTTACACCAAAATTCTCTTCGAGCGTCCGTGTACATAATGATCATTATCAATTGTCCAGTATTCTACGTTCATTTATGGTCCCATGTCCGAATTTTTCGTGGTATAGCTGCCTTCAAAGAGGCGGGGCCGTCAATGGATTTCCATAACGGATTCCTTCAGTGGCAACAATCATTTCTCCTCTAATTCATGAATCGAAGAATGAATTCGCCGTTTGACGGTGCAAGCATAGAGTAACGCCACGCTTCAATTTTTTCGGGGGTTCTTATATTTGGCTAAATCCGATGATTGATCTTCACAGGCATGCCAGGAACTATGCTTTGCATCTGATGAGAGGATGGGCCCGGGTCGGCCGGGAGGCTCTGCTGATTGTGGGCCTACCAGCTGTTGATTGTTTAAGAATGCCAACTCGGACCACACTCCTGAGTCCCATGTTTTCGGCCTAAAGGATGACGGAGATGGAGCTGAAAATGTTTCCTTAGATGTTTTTCCGTCTGTTGGAAATCAGATTTTGGCGGCGAGAATTCTGTTTCTGGCTGGACGGAAACTGTATAAATTTTTTCACCACTCGTGCAGAAACTCGGGCATATCAGGAGTGCCAGAACCATTCAACACGTCGGCAGACACTGCTGGGGCCGGTTCCTTTTCAGGACGGAAAAAGGTGTTCTAAAAATGTCGTGACTTTTCGTTACTCTTGTATGCCGCAAGAACGGGATACGGAAAACGCAATGAAAAACTTGTCCTGTTTAGCGCTCCTTTTGCGTGCCAAAAATAGCTGCTTTTCTACGCTTTTCCATTCTGTTTTTCGAGCTCTTTTCCTTACCTTAAAAGAGTACATAAATGATCCCGCCTTTTTCTTGAACCTGTTTTTCTGAACTCGTTTTTACCATTAGAAGATCAAACTAAATGTCGCAACATTTTGAGGCCTCGTTTTTCCGATCGGAAAATGTATCGGCCCCAGCAGTGAGAGTCGATGCTATCAATATCCCGAAATTCGGCCAGAAGAATGGAGTACACAGTACTAATTCCATTCTTTCAATCTGCGGAGCATGAAATAGTGAACGGAGAATGTATCAGAAGAAGGCATATGAGATTTAGAGTTCCACGCACCCCGTGACTCCTGGAAATAATGCGTGCAGCCGGTGCAGCCACTTCGACCCGAAGATCTAGAGCGCAGCACGATGATCATTTAAAGCATGGAAAGAACAAGGCGGATGGGCACATACTACGTGTTAGACTGGGTTTGCAATACGTAGGAACGTATACTTCAAGGCCATGATAAGACGTGTCTTCAACTGCGTGATTGAGTAGAGCAACATATCTGAACGTGCTCCGGCATGTTGGCTGGCTTTGGTTGTCAAACATGCAGGGACCCAGCACACTGTCGAAAGCTGCCAAGGAGAGATGGCCTTAGTTTGATCGTCTCTTCATAGAATTACAGTATTAGGGTGACCGTGCGAGTGAGATATCACGGCCATATTTTGAACGCGCGTACTATCTGGTTCTCATCAGAACAAACAGAATTTAGGGATAGTCAGAGTGGAGAGAGATAAAACCATGCAGAATGTTCATATTGATTTCTACGTAGGCTCTGAAGGTGGTAGATAGTATTCACAAAGCCCATTTTATAGGACGAAATGAAATGACGAAAAATGAATTGCGGCATGGTAGAGTGTCGATCTGTCACCGTCTCTTGGATTCCTTCGTCATCTTTTGTCTATTAAAAACGTAAGATCAGTGTTAATGTGAACATCAGAAGGGACTCACTTTGTCGGATTGTTCTTCCTCGTGTGCGAGAACTCGCCAAGCTTGTGTCCCACCATGTCCTGCGTCACTAGCACGGGAAGGTACTGTTTGCCGTTATGAACGAGGAATCGGATCCTGTGTACACGCGTTAGTCATTTCTCAACCTACAGTCTCCAGAACACTTACCCGACAAAGTTGGGCAGAATCGTGCATGCGCGAGCTTGAGTCTTTATCGCGACATTGCGTTGGGAAGCTTCTTTGAGGTTGGAGAAGGCCACAAAATACGGACCTAGCACACACACTCAGGAAGGAAATACGGGAAACCAAGCCAGAATAATTCACCTTTCCAGGCAGATCTCCCTTTGAAGAGGCTAAGCGTTGGCGGAAGAGGTGATGTCAGTGGCTGTGCAGATAAGGAGATCGACGATGAAAAGGCCGATTTCGGGACAATGGCGCGGGCGATAAGCATTCTGAGCACGGAATCTGTTTATTGAAACTAGTAGTGTACAAAATGTGACGAAAAGAAGAGAATCAATTTCTCCGAATATTCACCTAACAAGAAATTAACACGGTTAGGCAACGAAAAAAGCTGTAAGTCAGCAGCCATTCTAGCTCATAGGATCATAATCTCCCCACCCCGAAGGTATTCCTCAAAAGCACAAACGGGAGGTGGCTTCCTCCCGTTTGTGCACCGGCCAAGCGTAGTCTCCCGTTCAAATCGTTCCAACGGGAAACCGAGGCTTGCCGTTGTGGGTCCGATTTGCCCAAAAAAAAATAGTGCGAGTCCCGAAGGACTCAACCTGCTCTCAGCGTAACCCTAACCCGATGGACCTACCTTTCAAGAGACGGCAACGAGCTAGAATATAAGCAAGTCAGCATCTGGCGAAAGAAGACAGAAAAGTCGGCTCACCATCTCAATTCCAAGACACACCAAACGAGTCAATCACAAGACGCCGTTGTCCAACCCCGCGTCGCCCTCAACAGACGGCGGCTATTTAATCAGCCGCGACGGGTTCGACGGGGGTGATCAAAGGCGTCCGGTGCTCGACTCCCTCATTATCGTCGTCGCCGTCTTGATGAGAAAGTGATATCTATGCCCGCGCATCAGTCCTTGTCAAAGTGAACAAGGGAAGGAAACTCACTTTGACTTCAATCGGATCGTCGACATCCTGCAGGAAGAGTATCAGCTGCCAAATCAATCACCCTATCGGGGAACACGTACCATCCATCCCGACCCATCCGCCCATCAAGTCCACCTCCCTCACTTCACCTTGATGTGTCCTTCTCGAAGGCGAACGTTGACTGTGCGTTGGAACGAGTGAACGGATGGCGTGGGTGCGGGGATCCCTTAGCCCGCGCGGAAACAGGTGCGTCTTGTGTGATCGGCGGATCGTCGTCCTTCCCTGTCGTGCGCGGACTTCTCCAACCCTTTGCCCGACTACATTCCCGGTGAGACCTTGTCATCCTCCTCGCATCCCCTCGCTCGCCGGAACGCGATTATGTCGTCTCGCCGCCAAAATTCGTTGCCTAGGCAGTTCACCGTGTAATAGCGAGCCTGCTGCTTTCGGCAGCGAAGGGCGGAGACTGTTACAAGTAGATTAGCTAGAGACAGGAAAAGAAAATATAGAACGTACGTGCAACAAAGCAGAATGACTCTGAGCCTCCGAGCGACGTCCCTAACCCCCGTCCTTGCCAGTACACCTGCCCTTGCTCGCCGGAACGCGATACGTCGTCTCGCAGCAAAATTCGACTTCCAGGGAGTACAGAGCGTGATGTTGAGGCTGCGGTGTACGCGTTGGTCGAATACAAAATCGCGGAGAATACAAAGGCATCGACTGCTGAGGAAAGTAGATTAGCTAGCGAGAAACAACGGACAATATAAAACTCACATTCAACGAAGCTGAACCACTCTGAAAGCCTCCGAATGATCCATGCGCGCAACCTCCCCAACTCCCCATCTTTGCCAGTACACCTGCCCTTGCTCGCCGGAACCCGATACGTCGTCTCGCAACAAAACTCGAATCCTGGTGGGCCCAAAGGGTGATACTGTGTACGGGTTTGGTTGTGAATGTCCTCTGTTAAACAAAATTAGTTAGAAACCAAGTAAAATGTCAAACACACCTTGGATGCGCACGGAGAGTATAACAGCATTGGCGTTCCTCGCTTTATAATCCCTCACCTACTGGTCCATCTCGCCGGAACGCGATACATTGCGTCGGAGCAAAAATAGGTCGATGTTGAGGATACATCGATGTCCTTCCCGTCACCGGGTCCTACAGTCACATCAGAATAGGAACAAAGAACAGAAACAGGATCGACGTACGGGTAAGGTGGACACTTTGGGGCCGTGAGATCCGTGTACATGCCATCGTCTCTGCGCTGCTCCCTCCGCACATCTCCAAGTCCCTCCCTCCTATGCGTCGTCCTCCTCGCTGATGCCGCTCGCCGGAAGTCAATACGTCGTGTCGGGGCAAAACTCGTCCCATAAAGCCATTTCAAGAACGATGGGATCCTGGTAATGGTGCGGGAGTGAAGGTCAGAGTGGGAAAGACCGGGAATGCCGCAGGAGGGATGGGATGGGAAGGAAGACGTCTAAATGAAATGAAATATCGCGGCGGAAGGCTTCTGTGAGAATCCTTCAACGACGGAATCACCCAATATGATTGCAAAACTTACCTCTAATACCAAAATGAAATCGGTCCATCGCAAAACGCGTCCTTTGCACTCGAACACGCATCGTTGACGGACGTAAAACCAATTCATGGCCATCGGGCTACGGGAATGCGCTGATCGAGACGCCACCGAATATTGATGTCCTAGAAGAGTCAGAACAAAAATCAGCAAATTCGATGAGATGAAGATCGAAAGAAAACTTACGCAAACAAAACGTAGATCGAGGAACTAGAGAACGAGAGAACAAGAGGGTGGCAGACGGAAGGAAAGAACAAGAGAGATGGCCGTGCCAAATACGACGCCGTTGCCAAACATCCCTTTTCGAGCATTCAACGCCCATCCGCGACGCGACGACGACGCGTCCTCAATACAGCACGCCATTGCAGGAGGATAAATAGATGGTGGATGACCACGCCGTATATGGTGCATACGGGATGTCCGACAGTCTAGAATAATGGCAGCGTGGAGGTAAGAAAGGGGGATATCCGATCACTCAACTTCTGAAGCTTATATACCCTCGTAGATCGGTTTCACGGTCCGTAACTCATAAGGTCAGCAAAAATAATTTTATGGAAGAACTGATCTTCCATGTCTAGGCTCTGTATCCCTTGCCAACCCACAGCATGCGCATCAATCCGAATACTTTCTTCGGATATTCCTCTGCCACCTGTCATAATTTCAGGGCCTTCCAGGGGCGCAGGAAGGCTCATATGAGTGCTCCTATGCTTCTGGAATGTACTGAAACCATGGCATCTACTCACATTCATTTCCGTGTGATGAGCAACTTTGTAAACTTCTCTGAGATTCAACTGCCAACATTTCAAGTATTCCAAGGCTTCAAAGTATCTAATGACTGTGGAGTGAATTTGAGTCGGAACCAATGTATATTATGAGGTACGTATGATACAAATTAAGTTACAGGTTGCCATGATGCCCTGAGAATAAGTACTCCATCCTGCACATGCTCATGCACATTCTTCGGGTCCGTGCATCATCATGCGGCCACACTAATCTATTTGTGAGCATTTTGAAGCAGCGATTATCTGCCATATTGCGAATCACAATGATCAGGCACTTGGCCGCAGTCGCTCAAGCGCATCCGGCTGGGATGCCGTATAGTTGCAACCGAAGCTGTCCTCAAGGATGTCAGCGAGTCCTATACAATCATATAGCCGGTAAGTATGCATCATGTTTCAGGGCTACTTACTCGCATGACACAGGGCTGGACTGCCTGCCATGCACCAAAGCCATCCGCCGAGAGAGTATCTGTAGAATGTGAATTTGGTATCTTTGGACCAACAATGAGTACGTCTACTTCTGCTCACAAAGTCAGAAATGTGCTTACATTGGTGTTATGCTACTCACAATCCACGAGAGCCATTCGATGGCAACGGTATATCAAGTTCCAATTACCGCCTCGTTCTTAAAAGATTAACCTGTCCCACATGGACAGTCAACGAGAATACCTATTGGGGCCGGGCCTCATGAAAAGCGATTATATATTCACTCCGTGGGTGTTCCAAATTTCAAGCCGATTGCCCTGATACTTGGTGAGTTGCCATTGGTTCAATATTCAATAAATACTTACCGTAGAACATGGATACGGCTAGATACCTACGCCGCTGGGTCAACAAATGAAGATCGAGTGTGTACGGTGTGCCTAGAATGTTCCTGAATCATTCTAGCGATCGCAACCGTCTGAAAATCGGAACCCTTTCTCGTAAGAGTTCCATCCAGCTCAAAAAGAATACTCACTAGCACCGAGTCTAAAAGACGTTACGACAGGCTTTCAGTATATCAGCTTGCTCGATAGCAAATGGATGGTTGAGTACCCTACAGTGAGTTGCTTTTGAATTAGATACAACTCATCATGAATGAAGCCTGTGTTGAAGTAGGTACGAAGGCTAGACAATGTCACCATCCATTCATAGAAAGGGTCATAAAGGTGTCCCTAGTTCCTGAATTATTCGAGTGATCAAATCGACTTGAAAATCGGAAACCTTGGTGATATGTCCATGCTACGCATGGCTTCGATGTCCTTACATGACCGCAGTGAGAGATATTGCTAGGAGCCCGGTAAATGTATGTTCATGGATTTCAGATAGTATTTACTCACAACTCTGTATGTAGGACCAGATTCAGAGTCCACAGACAACTCTGCCGTCTTCTCGGCGCGCGCAATGCCTACGTCTTTGTGTGAGAAATCGATGAGAGGGTCGCACCAGCAACCGGTTAAGCACGTCACTCGGGTGGGTCGGGAACGGTATACGGCACTATTATCGGGGTCATGGTTAGTATATTCTCCCTTCTTCCACATCATGATCAGCCCTAGTTTAAACGAGTTTGATCCAGACGGCTCCACCGCTACCTGTATTCACCATGCGAGCCAGGAAACAATACCGTCAGGGTAGTTAGGGCGATGAATTTCCCATTTGATTTGTATGAAAGGCAAGGGTTTCACAATTCGGTTCATATACTGACCGCGCTCACCTCTGATCGAGACAACGGCGCAAGCGTCGGCTTCGCCCCTCGCCTCCAAGTTACCGTGGCGCGGGTCAGAAATCCTCGAGTTCGGGTTTTGAAGTGAGAACGTGGTATCACACCGATGCGATACATAGTTTAGATCCATATTGCATGCACAATAGTAAAATACAGATGTCCTGCACGTATGAGCACTCGATATTCACGAGAATCCAAATGAACACGAACCAAAAGTACGGACGTCGATTGGCGGGATACCCGCCTCAATCTGAATCCTTTCACAACGAGTCCCATCAGAAATCCTGCAAATTTCTGATCTCCGTCATCGAGATCGTCGATGTCTAAGCATTCCACGGGAAACGGCCTACTCCTCGTATCTTACAAAAGACATCTATAGGACCATGCGTCAGCGAAACGGGGAAGCACAAGAAGGTCTTCGTACCACGATGCTCGATCAACGTAAGTAAATTGAATACGGTTCCGTTAGAATACAGGTGCCTGCGCCACATCAGCACTTATCATACACCAGGATATCAACGACCACGTACCAAATCACTTGTGCGAGCTCTGGTTACCTTTGAGCCCTCGATAAATCACTCAAATATTCGAATAATATCTCCTACGTGTTATCGAAGGAATGTTAGTTAGATAATGACACGCCAACTAAACATTTAGTCGTTATTCGATGTCCAAAGGTCGTTCAACAAAACGTATTCCTGGAGAACGTCAGCTGAGATAGCACAAACCTACGAAATCACTACTTTATCCCTTAAATATCCGTCGCTGATGCTTTCCAAGGAAGAAGATACCAGTTTAATATTACTTCAAAGCTTGAAGACCCAGTTTCGTGGTAGCCAATACCTCACGGAGCTTGAACGTCGGAAAGCACGCGAGTCAAGAATCGAACGAGTAGCATGATGGTGGTAGTGAACAAAAGAGGAAGTTGCCGGTTCGGTTAACTCCCAAAGAGGAATCACCTCGGTTTCCTTCTTACCACTTCCTCCAATCTGTGAAATCCGTTCTTTCACAATTCTGGTTCGCGTATTCACTCCCCAGCTTTGCTGGATTTCCATATTTTGACTATATACAGCCTTGGTTCAATCTAAATTGCGTGATGATACACTTTTCGCTACTCTCAGTGTGGGAAAGGATCTGAATCGACAACGGACGGCTCTGGGTGCTCCCTCGGACCCTGCACAACGCGTCCTGCACTAATGAGATCCTTCGGACCGGGTCACCGCGGCCCCAGATCATGACGTCGCGCGTCAGCCCTGAACTTGAACAGGAGCTTCACTATCCATTCGTGAGTTATTATTTGTACCGCATGACAGGTCTTTTATTTTGATGTAGAATCAATTATCAGCCTATATGAGGTCCACGATACGCTTCCAGACGTTCAGGGAAGACCGTAATTCTGTTTGAGATCCAGAGTTTATCCAGGTGGTACGTCCTCCAGCGTTCGTATATCATTATCGAAGCTTACGATCACCAAAAATATAGTACCATGTGCTGTTTGTATTAATGCAACTACGACGACGAGGCCCAGATGGTTTACTCGCGGCCTAACCGGTTGAAGATTGCAACAGAAGCATTCCCGTCGTAAGTCCCAAATATCCGTATTTCAAAGTTCTCATAGTCGTGTTCTTTGAAGATGGCCCTGGTACGTGATCAGGGTCGCGGGGTAACCGGGCTCACACCCTGTGCCTGCCACCAAACAGACTTGAAAGTCGGAACTCTCCCCAGTGCGTACTTTGTTTTCCGTGTTTCTGTAATGAGCTTAATGATTATGTTGGTATAGTACAGTTCTGCGTCGAGGGGAGGGCGGGACCTGACCCCAATATCTTCAAGCATGTCGAGATATCGACTTGTCTGTAATATCGGGAGCACTACGCTCAACGCAACACGGGTAACTCATTCCGGCTTTGCAATCTGTTTTTGAGATCTTCCAAATTTCGGCCGTCGCAAATTCTAATGTCCGGTATTCGCGTGCCTTCTAATCAATCAGCATGGTCTATCCGTGTACTGACTGGGTTCTAGACCAGTGCGAATGGTTTAAATACGAGGTATGTTATCCCTTTCTATCCATCATCCCATTCATCCCTACTTCCCCTCCCTTGTCTAGCTTCTCCTCTTCTCCTTCTCTCAGCCGATTTCTTTTACTATCTTCTCGTCGTCGAGCACGTCCTCGCGAGTCTCCCGCCGTTGTACGCCTCCTCGTCCATTTCTTCTACCTGAATGGTTTGGTCTCGTGACCGCCATCATTTCCTTTTCGGCTTCGTTTGTTGATCTTCTTCACTTACGACTTCAACCACGACGACGCCGTCAAGCTTGACGTCGACAACAGTGAGCTCCGTTTTGTTTTTCCGTGTTATTTCTAGTCTAACATCGCGTAGACTGTCGCTAATGCCCACGATGATTGCTTTAACCGTGGTGGACGCGTCAATCGGACGACGGCTTAGCTAGTCAATATTTTACTCGACGCAGGTAAGCTTGTTGTGTAAAGGTACCACTCCTTGATTGCTTACTCTTATCTTCGTCGTTAGTCTCTATTAATGGTAAGCTATCGTACTACCTCTGTTCTCGCCTCTACTAACTAATGTTTGCCCTAGCTGGTTCCAACTGGTATTGCTGCAGCGCACGCCAGGTAAGTCCTTGATGCTCTATAAACCTCTCGCAAGCTCACTGTTTTTTTTCCTGTCGCTCCACAGCAAGTAGCCTTTCCCTTCGACGACGGCCGCATTCGGATTTGCAACGCGCACCATGATGCCAACCGATCAAGGCAAGATTCCTCGAATGTACGCGGCGATGGTTAGGTGTCGACGTCGCATCGTTACGGTGCTGGGGGGTTGTCGATAAGGACTCGCTGACTGAAGGGACTAACCATCTGGTGAGCCATGATTTTTGTTGTTCTTTGACAGCTTCTGACGCGTCTCTTTTCCAGCTCATTGATACGTACACCAGGTAGAAGGCGCACGGTAAGAGATTCATTATTTTCAAGACGGAGCAAGCTAACGCCAGCAATAGAACACTCGTTTATTGTAACCGCCGGCCGCCAAACTGAGCACCGACTACCACACCACACCAATACTGCACGCTATGGTGGATTCATGCTTGTTCCCTTTTTCTGGGCATGTATGTTGGTGTAACTAAGGCAAAGTGGCCTCTTTCGACTAACCGATGTCGTAGGGTGTCGAGAATCCCTCAAGCTTCGTGTCCGAACCAGAACAGAACAGGTGTGTAGACCTTTCCCTTTGGATTTGCAACAGCTCAGGCGCCGTTTGCCATTATAGGATGCAGTAGTGGATAATCGGCCAGCAGTGGCACAGGTACCTCATGCGATGGTGGAGACGGCATTGGTCACAAGGTACGCTGGTGTGGTGAGGGAATGGCGGGATCTGGCTGACAGATGTGTTTCAGATCTCGAGGTGGGATGGAGGGTTGTGTCAGCGCAGACGCTCCGTGGAATCCGGTATGTCTAGCTTGTTCTACCACCTTTTCTGCTACTAAACTGCCGTTCTTAGGGAATGGGCTGCAAGCTGGCGAGGCGCGCGCGATCTAGCCCTTCTCTTCTACTCGCTGGCCTCAGATGACAGGTCTTTCGCCGGTTTAAGCATCGTTCCGAGTGCTAGTCTAAGCACGAGGCGGCGCCGTCGTCAACTTGCTCGGATTCAGGACCGAAGCGGTAGGCTTGCAGGGGATGCGAGGAGGATGTCATTCTGTTGTACCAAGACTTGAGAGCGAGTCGTCGGTACGTAGCTTTCTCCTAATCTTTATTCGCTGGCTAAACATATGTGTTAGGGTCTCGCTGAAAGGGACGCAGTAGTTGGCGAGGGCACACGACGGGTAGTGACCACAGGATAAGCCTAGAGGTGTACTAGGTATGTTGACGCGAGCGCTTAGGTTTGAAGTGAGTCTGACGGTGTTCACACAGATATTAATTCATGTAACGATATGAAAAGGTGTGTTCTATTCGGTAACTCTAGCTGCTCTTACTAACGAGCTGTACAGATATATATGATGTTACAACAGTGAACACCGCGGAATGATAAGAGAGAGATTGCAAGCATGGCGCTGACCTAGCAATTGCGGGTCAAACTAGACTGCTCGCGGAGGCTCGAATAGATACCTATGCGGATAAGGTAAGCCTGCGATTGGACGAAATTTGAAGCTCGACTAACGATTTACCTTTAAGTTTGCTTTCTGGCTTGGATCTGCGACGGGTAGCAAGGGGCACGGCATTTGCAGAAGGGGATATGGACGGAGGGCAGCATTGAAAGTCGGGGCGAGCGCGCGGAGGGAATGAGAGAGTGCGGGAATATGCGCGCGGAGGGATAGTATGCGGAGGGGATGTTTGCGGATGGACGTTTGTGGAGGAGGCGTGCGCGGACGGGAGGGACGTCGACGGGGCAAGCTATTATTAGACTGGATGGAGGGATGAGGGAGGTCGTGTGGCTGTGAGGGAGGTAGGGTGTTATTTATAGAGATGCAGAGGAGGTAGGGACGGACGATTTCTGCAGGAAGGGAGGTCGACGCCTTTTTGGCGGAGTTCATAGGGACAGGCCATTTCGTGCAGGAAGGAGGGTCGACGGGTTTTTGGCGGGAGGTTATAGGATGGGCCATTTCGTGCAGATGGGAGGTCGATGGGGTTCTAAGCGGGAGTTTATAGAGACGGCCGTTTTCACGGAAGGCGCGTCGGAATGCGGAAGCGGGTGGACGAGGAGAAAGCGACTCGGACAAGGGAAGGGAGTCGGGTCAGTGGGGGGAACTGTCTGGAGCGCGTCAGTGAGTGGAGCGCTGTCTGAGATGGCGAGGAGGACAAGGAGGGCTTTGGCATTGGGATCGACGGCGGTAAGGTCCGCGTAGATCCGCGCACGCCTCACCTAGGTAACTCTGCCTTTACACCAAAATTCTGTTCGAGCGTCCGTGTACATAATGATCATTATCAATTGTCCAGTATTCTACGTTCATTTATGGTCCCATGTCCGAATTTTCGTGGTATAGCTGCCTTCAAAGAGGCGGGCCGTCAATGGATTTCCATAATGGATCCCTTCAGTGTCAACAATCATTTCTCCTCTAATTCATGAATCGAGAATGAATTCGCCGTTTGACAGTGCAATCATAGAGTAACGCACGCTTCAATTTCGGGGTTCTTATATTTGGCTAAATCCGATGATTGATCTTCACAGGCATGCCAGGAACTATGCTTTGCATCTGATGAGGATGGGCCCGGGTCGGCCGGGAGGCTCTGCTGATTGTGGGCCTACCAGCTGTTGATTGTTTAAGAATGCCAACTCGGACCACACTCCTGAATCCATGTTTCGGCCTAAAGGAAACTGACGGAGATGGAGCTGAAAAGGTTTCCTTAGATGTTTTTCCGTCTGTTGGAAATCAGATTTTGGCGGCGAGAATTCTGTTTCTGGCTGGACGGAAACTGTAAATTTTTTCACCACTCGTGCAGAAACTCGGGCATATCAGGAGTGCCAGAACCATTCAACACGTCGGCAGACACTGCTGGGGCCGGTTCCTTTTCAGGACGGAAAAAGGTGTTCTAAAAATGTCGTGACTTTTCGTTACTCTTGTATGCCGCAAGAACGGGATACGGAAAACGCAATGAAAAACTTGTCCTGTTTAGCGCTCCTTTTGCGTGCCAAAAATAGCTGCTTTTCTACGCTTTTCCATTCTGTTTTTCGAGCTCTTTTCCTTACCTTAAAAGAGTACATAAATGATCCCGCCTTTTTCTTGAACCTGTTTTTCTGAACTCGTTTTTACCATTAGAAGATCAAACTAAATGTCGCAACATTTTGAGGCCTCGTTTTTTCGATCGGAAAATGTATCGATTCGCCCCAGCAGTGAGAGTCGATGCTATCAATATCCCGAAATTCGGCCAGAAGAATGGAGTACACAGTACTAATTCCATTCTTTCAATCTGCGGAGCATGAAATAGTGAACGGAGAATGTATCAGAAGAAGGCATATGAGATTTAGAGTTCCACGCACCCCGTGACTCCTGGAAATAATGCGTGCAGCCTAGTGTACAGCCCGGGTAGCCGGGTCATGCCGGGTTGCCGGGTCGGGTAGTTGCCGGGTCGGGCTCGGTCACAAAGTTGAGACCCGGGGTATACCCGGCTCACCCGGATGACCCGGCTATATCACCAATACATGCATAAATTTTCAACTGTTAGTTAGCTCAGGTGTTATATTGTGTGTCTACTATTATTTTGTACGGTCCGCGGAAGTTTCAATATCAGCGACGCAA
>FTRY01000069.1:0-48613 GCA_900157415.1 Armillaria cepistipes
ATTTAAATTTAACATTGTGGTAGAGGAGTAAAGTAGGAATATAATCTTTAATGATTAACCAGTTTAATTTACTTACCTGCCTACTAGATTAACTAATTAGTGAGATTATTATTGGTACAAATATCTATTTAGTTATTAGCACCACAGATTCATTTATTTAATTAGGACCTTGATTATTAAATTTCCTTTAATTTATTTAGTGAGCCTGATAGCTTTTATCCGTAGAACTAACTACTTTAAGGTTTTAATATTTAAATTATTTATTTGAAGTTCTTTTGTATAGTGGTTAAGTCTGTTTTTACAGTTGAAGTGTGAACTGGGGTAATTCTTTAATAATTTATTTATTTAGTTATTTAATCTATTTTCTATCTACCTGAACTTATTTGATATTTTATTTATTTATTTAATTGACTTTTATCAACTCCACTGGCTACAAATTTTTCAGTACCGTTAATAAAGTTAGGTCTAATTAACACCCTTTTTTATAAAATGTTTAAATTTGTTAAGGTAATTTACTAATTTTAAATTTATTTTTATTAAATAAAAATAAAAAAGACTCTGCGGGTAGAAGCAGAATAAAGTTTAAATACTCACCTACAACCTTTACTTAATTCAGGTTTATTATGAGGACCCTAGGAGCGGCCTAGCCTATATACAAATGCTTAGACGCCACTTTTTCTAAGCAAAAATATTTTTTATACTCTAAATTTTTATATTAACAAAGTTTTTTAAAAGAATGTTAATAATTTCATTAATATTTTTAATTTCATGTAAAGCTCTACCATTTATCCACAATCAACTATCCATTAACTATTATCAAAGACTATCCTCAATACTTTTACTTTTCACGAGTTTCTTAACTTTTAATACATTAGATATTACAGGTTCATTTTCTTCGGGTTTAGGAATCTATGGTGGATTATTCAATGTTAATCTCATTAATCAAATAATAGAAATCGTTCTATTAATCACAAGTTCTTTCATTTTATTAGGTTGACCAATAAAAAGTTCAGGGAATCATAGTATTAATTATTCTATCTTAGTAATCTTCTGTATCTTAGGTGCTTCTTTATTAATATCAAGTTCAGACTTACTTTCATTATATTTAAGTATAGAATTACAATCATTTTCCTTATACATTCTTTCTACATTATATAAAGAGTCAACTTCAGCTGGTTTAAAATACTTTCTAATAGGGTGTCTAGCTTCTTCTTTAATATTATTAGGATCAGGTTTAATTTATTCAGCAACAGGATTAACAAATTTTGAATCAATTTATAATTTAATTTCCGTATCAACAACAGATGGATTTAATTTAGGTATTATAATTGTATTTATTGGTTTTTTAATAAAAATAGCTGCTGCTCCTCTACACAATTGGTCATTAGGCCCTATTACATTTAAATTTACAGATTTTACATTGTAAAGTAAAGTAATAGAATTTTACTATATGCTGGAACGTTTCTTATATAATTTAATAATTTTCTAACTTATTAAGTACCTCTAATTAATAAGAGGTTATAATCTTAATAATTTAAAGAGATTAGGTTAAAATTTTTAACTATTATAAAGAAATTAATCAGCACCCTCATAAAATAAAGCCGGTTGCATAAATTTTTTAAGGAAAACTTCAAAAATAAAGCCAAAGGCAAATTTAATATTAGAGGGTCAGAGACTTTACGTAAAAATTTTATAAAAATATAATTTAAGATAAAGTCCAACCTTTAGGAAAAAAAGGTTGTTAAAAAAACACAGTTAATTTTTCGATTTTTTCTAATTAGTTTATTTATTTTTGTTATACTAAATAGCATGTTATTTAATATAAAGTGGTTTGAAATAGAGATATTTTTATATAATTATATATATGCTTCAGTAGAATTTAGTTTACTTTATTCTATTCCATTAAAAAATTCAAAATATTTAAAAAAAAAAGAAAGAGAAACTTTTTCATTAAATAACCATTTTAAAGAAATTTCAGTAGGATTACTTTTAGGTGATCTTCATGGTCGGCAAATCCATAAGAATGCAAGATTTATATTTAAACAAGGAGAATTAAATCAAGAATACCTTTACCATTTATATAACATATTTTCTGAGTATTGTCCTAGTTCTCCTAAATTAGTTATTAGTAAGCCAGATACTAGAACAGGAAAGAAATATAAATCAATACGTTTTTGAACATATGCTTTACCTTGTTTAAATGAGTTATATGATATGTTTTATATTTCGCGTAAAAAAATAGTTCCAAAGAACTTAAATAAATATTTAACATCATTATCGCTAGCTTATTGAATATGTGATGACGGCTCATGAAATAAAATTGGAAAATATGTTACACTGTGTACCGATTCTTATACTTTAGAGGAGGTCGAATATTTAATAACCCTTTTAAATAGTAAATTTAATTTAAATTGTTATAAATGTAAATCTAAAAGTAATTATAGAATAATTATACCTTCTTATTCTATACCTCTACTTCAAAGTTTAATTTCTCAACATTTACCTCCTATGATGCGTCGCAAAATAGGTTTATAATTGAAGTTAAAAATTTATTTTTCCCTATTGGTGAGCTCCTGATGTTTACGATGAAACACCTACAATAGTTACAATCTGATTAACAATAATACCAAAGATATCTATATTGATTTTACTTTTAGAATTATACACTCATTCAAGCAACCTACCTCTAAAATATTTATTACTGACAATATCTTTAATTTCCTTAATAATAGGGAGTGTTGTAGGTTTAGTTCAAAAAAAGATAAAAAGATTATTAGCCTATAGTACTATATCTCACTTAGGTTTTATTATACTATCTTTAGCAATTAACACTGAACAATCAATAGAATCCTTTTTATTCTATATCATCCAGTATTCTTTAACAAATTTAAATATCTTCTTAATTTTGATAGCTTTAAGTTATTTAAATAAAAAAGATATAACATTACTATCAGAATTAAAAGGGCAATTTATACCCAATCCTTTACTAAGTTTATCTTTCAGTATTTGTTTATTCTCTTTATCAGGAGTGCCACCTTTATTAGGATTTTTTTCAAAACAATTAGTGTTATTATCTTCTTTACAGAGTGGATACTACTTCATTTCTTTAGTTGGGATTTTAGTTAGTGTAATAAGTGCTTCATATTATTTAAAGATAATAAAAATAATCTATTCAGATTGAAATATTGAAAAAAATATTCCGCAGATCAACTTAAGTAATTTTCATAGTTATATAATCTCAAGTCTAACTTTATTCATTTTATTATTTATTTTAAAACCTTCTTTAATCTTAAACAACACCTTATTACTGTCTTTAATTCTATTTAAATTTTAATGAATAATTTACTAATGTTTTTTATATTTGTTCCTATATTGGCCTTACTATTATTAGCTTTAAATTTATTCCTAGCTCCTCACAATCCTGACGAAGCTAAAATTTCTCCTTATGAGTCCGGTTTTTTAGCTATAACCGATCAGACTCGATCAACATTCCAGATTCATTTTTATGTAGTCTGTCTACTTTTTATAATTTTTGATTTAGAAATTTTGCTTCTATTTCCTATTGGTGTGACTTTATATGAAGTTTCAATTTATGGATTTAGTATAGCAATTATCTTCTTCTTGATTTTAACTATAGGATTTATTTTAGAAATAGGATCTGGTGCTATTAGCTTAACTAACTTAAACAATAACAAAAATTAATTTAACCCCCACCCAAAAAAAAAGATAGAATAAATTTTTATAGGGCTACTACAAATTAAAGGATAACTGCAGCCTTCCCTACAGTTTCAAAACTAGGCTAAGTGAACTATATTACTTTATTAGGGAGTGGTTAGGTTCAAGTCCCTTATTATAAAGATAACAGAAAGTCAATTAAATTTGGCTAGAATCACAGTATTTGAATTAGGGAAAATCAAAAAGGCATGTTTTTTACTGATTTTAAAATTTTAATTATGAGCCAGAGTATTTACAATATTAAATTGGGAGAGTCTGTTGTTACAGATAAAATGGTTTGTAGTTGATTTTCCATACTTTTTGATCAAGATTAAATAAAAAAAATTTTTTTATTCAAATATGACAGGGAAAATTTCCGACCCAATTCTTTGGGAATTAATTTTAGTTTAGTTTTGTGTCCATAATCTTCTTTAATAATTTACTGTGGTTAGGGCGCTTTAAAGAGGTATCTCTGTACAGGCCCACGGTTTGTGACGAGAGATAAAGGAGAGTTACATTTCCACATTGACCCCTCATTTCACCTTCTTCGTGTTAACTCCTACTTAATTTAATGGTGATAAAATAAGTACCTTTGAAGTAGTAGGGGTTAAACATGTAATGTTTTAACAGAAAAGGGGTTAAATTAATTTTTTGTTAGCGCACTGTACAGGCGAGGGTTAGTTATTTTCATTTTTAGAAATTATAATTGTAGCAAACATAGCTAATAATAAGATTATACCTAAAGCTATAAGTAGTACTGAGGAATAAGTATATAAAATATAACCTAATATTTTAATTTGGGTAATGTCAATTAATTGCAGGTCAGAATGTAAAGAAAGGTTTGATAAAATATTAGAATTTAAAGTTAAGGATTCCCATAAATCATTACTTTTTAAAAAAAGTAGATAGGAATTTTCCTGAAGATTTAAATCACTGAAGAATTGGAAAGATAAAATGTTTGAAAAGTTGTAAATAAATATGAATCCAATAGCTATTGCTAAAGGTAAATTCTTTGTATATTGATTATCAGTTTCTAATATTTCACTTAAATTTATATTTAACATCATAATTACAAAAAGAAATAGTACTGCAATTGCACCTACATAAATGATAATATAAGCTAATCCTATGAAATTGACACCCGTCAAGATAAGGTAGATAGCGGCTTGAACAAAGACTGAGATTAAAAATAAAATAGAAATAACTGGATTTTTAGATGTGATAGTAAAAATACCTGATAATAAAGAACCAATTGTTAAAACAATTAAAGATAAATTTGTCATTAAAAAGATAAGAAGATAAAATTTAGTCTATTTAAATATTAAGACTTAAATACTAGTTAAAGGAGTAGTTGTAACTAGTTAAGGGTTTAACCCAGAAAATTGTTAAGTGAATAAAACCGCAAATTATAAAATTATAAGGTCATTTTGAAAGACTTTTAATTGTCTTTTTAAAGAGTTAGAATATCTGTAAGACTAGTTTTGTATGACCTAATTTCTAGGTCTTCTGGTTTTACTCTAAATGACTTTGTGCTATTATACAGGAGTTCATTTTAATAACTTGTTTTTAATTGTTACAAACTTATGTGTAAGATAAAGGAGAACAAGTAAATAGTCACTCTCCAATTTAACCTCAAATTTATATTTGGTAATATAATAATTAGCATAGAACCTTAACTATATTCGTGAAATATCAGATTTAGATATCTTAACTCTCTTTTAAAGGGGGTACACTCCCTGCGTTTAAGCAATTCATTTTGCGAGCTTTTATATGATGAACAGTATTTTTAATTTTATGATTTATTATGGATTTTATTTTTTAAAACCAAGACACTATAAGTCCGGATTTAAAACTATTGTTCAAGGAGGTGTTATGGGTATTGTGTTATTGGCTATTGCAGCATTTTATACATACTTTAGTGACGGAGTAGAAGGGACATTTAGTTTCACAGGGAGTCATATCGATATTATTTTAGGACAGAATTGGGAAGGGCTATTCCAGTTAAATGATACACAGGTACAGTGAAGAGAAGGGGCTCAAATGGGTGCGGAGGTTACCGGTGTTTTCACAGGATTGAATAAGAAGAAAGAGATTGTTAATAAGGGGAACAATAATTTAAAATTGAAAGAGGAGTGGGAGCGAACTTTAGTACGCACTTGGTAGTTCGAGATTTAAATCGGAATTAATAAAAGAGGTAGGATTTAAATAAAACTCCGGCTGCTGCTGCGCAACCGATAGTCTGTTTTATCCGCCCGTGTTTTTTGACTGATAAACGTGAGGATTAAAGTTCAAATTTGGTGTTTTTTTTTTTGTCTAAGTTTCAAAAGGCGCACTCTGAACCCAAAATAAAAAAAACTAGTAAGATCTTTTACCTTTCTATTTGTTAGTTGAATCGGTGGTGTTTTGATTTTTTAAGGGGATTATGTGAGGTTATTATTATTATTTGATGGAGAGGAAATACAGAGGTTAACCACTGGTTAAATATGTTAAAAAAACCGCCGGAATTAATAATTAAGAATTTTACTAACCATTGAAAAATCAGAATTTACCACTGGTCCCGCAGGGGAACACGTAAAAATTTAAGTTTTATCACCATTATCAATGTTTAAAGCCATTTGTTCCCGTTTTAAGTGGGAATTACCTAGTTTTAAACCAGCAAAATACCTTTTAAAGGGAATTGACTGTATCGAGTCCTGCAAGAAATTTTACTCGGAACTATCGAGAATTTATCCCTAACAAACCCTTTGAAACGGAATTACCTAGAATTTATACAAAGTAAATCATGTTTACCCGGAATTACCTGAATCAAAACAACTCGTAATTGATTTCGACTGGGAATTAACAAGGGGGTGCTCCCACGACAATCCCTTCCCAACCTACCTGCTGTTGAACTGCTCAGGGCTACTTTCGCCCTTCAACACCCTTGCGGGTTACAGGGGTCGGCTTTTTGTTCGAGAAGAATTTTCAATCCCTCTCAAACAAAAACCCGTTTCCCCTATATCCGTTGCCCTCCCGGGATATCGGGCTGGGTATTTTTTCCCTAATATAACTAGGATAGCTTATACTAAATTTTAATTCTAGAAGAGGTTAGTAAGATTTAAGCAGAATTCACTGTAGAAAATACTTTAAATTTAGACCTAATTTTATATTTTTATATTATTGTCAATCATACAATTTTGGTTTTCACTTCTTTTACAATTATAAATATTAAATTTATTTAAAACTTATTACTAAAAAACTTAAAATTAAGTATAATAAGTCCTATTATAATTAAAATAGAGGCCTAGTTAAAAGATTTCTATTTTAACTCACTTTTCACGAAGCCTTAAAAGAGTGGTCGCTTGACCGTGCCTGCTGCAGCAGCCAACTTGTTTAAATATAAAAAAGAAACAAGGAGACAAAGATCCGGCGCTCGTCGGGCACTGGCAAGGCTACCTTACCAGAGTTCTGTCGTCTGCGCTAAGTAAAGGAGAAAAGCGAGTTAAAATAGAAATAAAATATTTTAATTACCTACAAAATAGAAATAAAATAAATTTTAATAAAATACTAAAAGAGTAGAAATATAATTAATAGAAATTTTATTTATTTCAAATCCTCATTAGCGAACATGTTGAAATTTGGTAAACAATCTTCTCTTAAGCAGAAGTGGGTGTACGCCCTTAAGAGTTCGAGTCTCTTTGTTCGTAATCTCGTATCACCGTTAGTGTAAAATAACCATTGTTAACAGCCCTCCCTGCTCTGTACAGAAAGCGGCACCTTTATCTTTCTTTAGTGCTGTTAAGTGCTACAGCATTTCAGCGAGGGGCCACCCAAATAACCTAAAGGGTAGTGCCGGTAAATCTGTAAATATTAGGTATCTTCTGAATTCTGGTTAAACAAAAATTTTTTGATTTTTCTAGGAGCAATCCAGTTTTAGTTGAAAGTAGGCCAACAAATGGGCAGTAATACAAAAGTTAGAAGGTGGAAAACCGGCAACCTAAGGTACGTCAAACCCTTAACCATTTATTGGTAAATAAAGAATATTCACAAGGACCCCTTGTGATAAAGGTGCAAGGTTAGCCAGACCAACATTCCTAAACTTAGGTAGGATACTCTACGTGTGCTTCGCCTTTGTATTTTTTTAAACCCTTTTTCAAAGGTCAACCTACTTTTACTGCAGTTGCGCTTGCTGCACAGTTTTGCAGACAAGTCAATAATTAAAAGTCTAATTATTTTAATTTAAGTATAATCAAGCGAGATAGTGTAATATGATAGCACGAGAGACTCATTACCTCTTAGTTTGGGTTCAAATCCTAATTTCGCTAGAGGTCCTTTGGTATAGTGGTTTGTACAGCTCCCTTTCATGGATCTGGGACCAGTTCAATTCTGGTAGGGACCATTAAAAAATTTTCAGATAAAAATATCAATCAAAAGGGTTATAGGAGGATAAGTTAGCTACACCTAAAGTCAGGTAAATTCAGTTTAAGTTGGGCCTCTCTTTAAATTTGTGGTTATGTTAGTTTAAACAGTCACACGGTAATATTTCTCGAACTAACTAAAAGAAGACAGAACTCGATTGGTTGAGTGTTTCACTTTTAATGAAAAGGTTTTTGGTTCGAGCCCAAATGTTTTCAAATTTTTATGATATAAAAAGGAATATTACTCTCGCTCACTCTCACTTAAGTAGGGCAGCAGTGAATCGTTAATAAAAAAAATTAACCTAAAGAAATATTTATTAATTGTTAAAATATTAACTAACAATTATTTAAAACTAATAAAATTACGATAATAGATAAAAAAAAAAAAAATAAGACAGAGAAAAAAAAAAAAATAAAATAAATAAAAATAAAATGGTAACATTAATAAATAAAAATAATAAAAATATAGTAACTTTAAAAAATATTAAAACCAAATTTCAATCTCATCCTTTTCATATAGTTGATAATTCTCCTTGACCTATATTAATAAGTTGAACTTTATTTTTTATGGCTATTGGAGCAGTATTATCAATGCAAGGATTTACTATAGGATCTAATTTATTATTATTAGGTTTTATAACAACAGTAAGTGTAATGTTTTTTTGATTTGGTGATATTAATACAGAAGGGTCTATTTTAGGAAATCATACTAAAGAAGTTAAAAAAGGATTAACTATAGGTTTCTTCCTTTTTGTTATAAGTGAAGTAATGGCTTTTTTTACGGTTTTCTGGGCCGCTGGCCACTCAGCCTTGGCTCCAGCAGTAGAGATAGTCTCATGACCTCCGCTTGGTATTAATGCTTTGGACCCCTTCTCAATACCGTTACTTAATACTTTTTTATTATTATCTAGTGGTGAATGCCACATATGAAATTTAGATTCTAATAATTTTATACAACCTTTATGTTTATTATCTAATCCTTTAAGTTTAATTCCTTTCAATAGTCCTAAAATAAATAGTAAAAAAAGAATAGGCCCTCATAATTTTACTATATTATCTATATTAATATGTAGTTTATTAGGAGATGGTTCTGCAACTAGAACTAAGAATGGAACAATGTTTAGATATTATTATAGTTCAGTCAATAGTGAATTAGCTTTACATTTATATTCTTTAATTAACTCTTATGGTTATTGTTCATCGAATTTACCTAGAAAGCAACAAAGAGAATTAAAATCTATTTATTGTCCTTCATTAGATGTTTATGTACCGGCTTTAACTTCTCAATTAACTAGATCAATTATAAGATTTAATACTTATTCTTTTTCAAGTTTAAATTGAGTATATTCATTGTTTTATGTAAATAATGTAAAAGTAGTACCTTCTATTATTTCTTATTACTTAACACCTCTAACTCTAGCTTTATGGTTAATGGATGACGGTTGTTATGTAAAAAATAGAGGAGTTCTAATAGCTACACTTTCTTTCACTGAAGCTGAAGTTCTGTTCTTAAGGAATTTATTAACAAGTAGATTTGGATTAATTACCTCTTCTCACGCTAGTAAATTAGAAGGTAAATATTCTATTTACATACAGAAGGAGTCACTCCCTCTGCTTATTGGTATAGTGCGCCCTTTTATGATTCCTTCTATGTTATATAAACTAGGTTTATAGTTTTAGTTGTATTTAAATAATAGCTACAATATTATATATTTGAATTATAACTTATATCGAATTACATTCAATATTTATGAAAGTGTTAGATATTAATTTTATAAAAGAATTAAATTTCATAGTCCTTAGCTTAATTTATGATTAATGACTAAGGGCGACACTATATATAACGGTTAATAATCACAATACTATTTTTATTTTAAAATTTTTCTTACGAATGTTTTTATTTTAATAAATTAAAAATAAATAATTTATTTTTTTTGTAAGTTAAAAATTTAGTCAAATTAAAAGAAAATATGTATAATCAAGACCGTCAGTTAATATTAACTGCTACAGACTGGTTATATAGTGGATGTCTTTATTTAAATAATTTAATATTTATATTGACTCGCGGCTGCTGCGCAAGCACTGCATCTTTTCTTTTTAAAGTTCGCCGGCCCTTGTAGATCCGTTCAGTCAATTTATTAAATAATGTTAAATAAATAAGATGTTTAATGTACAGTCGAAATAATTATATCTAAATATAATTCAATAGCCTTGCCCAATTTAAGTAGGCTACGCGTGCTCTCGATTGCGCAAAAGCAGTTATTAATTTACTTATGCCTTATTAATTAGGGACAGGCAAGCCTGCTGCAGTAATTAAAAAAAAATATAAAGGATTAATATTTCCTTTAAATATACCTTTGTTTGCGTTTAAATCGAAGAATGATTAGTTACCTAAAATTAAAAGGCTAATTAAAAAAGTTTGAAAGGAGAGTGTAGTACTATTACCAATTAAAATAAATTTTTGCAATTATTTTTTTTGATATTTGACATTATACCTCTTATTTATTTTATATTTAGATATTTTTACTTGGCATTTATTACTTATGGACACCACTCATTTATAGGTGGAAAAAGAAAAGATGCTATAATTAGTATATTTATTACTATTGTATTAGCAGTTGTATTTACATTGTTTCAATTTTTTGAATATTCTAATTCAGGATTTTCAATATCTGATGGTATATTTGGAACTATTTTCTATTGTAGTACAGGCCTTCATGGGTTACATGTTATTATAGGAACAATATTCATCTGAGTTAGTTTTGTAAGACAATTATCTTATTACATCTCAAGACAAGGTCATGTTGGTCTTGAAACTGCTATTGTTTATTGACATTTTGTCGATATTGTATGATTATTCCTTTATGTAACTATTTACGTATGAGGAAGCTCATTATCAAATTAATTTAAATTATAGTAAATAATTTATAATATATAAATAAATTAACCCTACCTGCCTCCCTACCTACTGCTTCAACTTTTGTGCCTTCCTTCCCTTTTGTAAGTGTTAGTTTCACACTGTAAGATTCCTCTTTTTTTTTTTTTTTTATTTCCTCTTTTACGGAACTCCCTGTTTAATTCCTTCCCTATTTTTGCAAGCCCTCAACTATAAGTAATAAAATAAACTTAGAAAATTTACTAAATTTGAACCTATCTTAACACTAGAATAGAACAGCCCTATACTTGCCCCTACTTAAGAAGGGTTACAGAAACAAAGAAATTACCTAAATAATTAAAAAGATTAATCTAAAATTTACTAAAAAAACATAAAAATTTAAACAATTAATCTAATATTAACTAAATTAATATAATTATTCCCTAATTAATTAAATAATTAAATCTGATCTTTTTTTTTGCTATCAGCCGGTTTCAAAAGATATATTGTTCCTAAACTTATAACTTAATAAAGTGAATTACTTAATAAACTGAGACAAAATAAAAGACCCCACGAAAAAAAAAGTCTAGGCTGGTTTTCTCAAATAGTTAAAGAACTTTTTAGGCTGTAAAAAGGAATTAAATAAATAAGGGAGGATACAAAATTAATTATCTAATTAATAATGTTAATAAATAAACTATAACTTAATTTAACTGATTCAGCTATGTTAATTAGAGTGGGGCCCAACGAAGCTGGTAACTGAATTAAATTTTGATTCAAAAATAATTTACTAAATAATAAATTAAATTGTTTAACAGCATAGGTACAAGTGTAGCAGGAAAATTAATAGTTTCTAATTCCTAAATGAAGTCCGGTACAAATTAAACTCTAAATAGCTTTAAACCTAAACAAAATAGCAGTTAACAAAACAAAGTATTAGATAGATAAATTAATATAAATTTAATAAATATAAGTACTTATTGTATTTAAATGAATCTCTAATATATGATTTCTCAGGCTTCTAGCGTACAACTATAAAATAAGTTTAATTATTATAATAAATAAGTACTTAAATTTTTATCTCTCAATTTCCTGACTACTAAATTTATCCCTACTATTAAAACCTTTTATAAACTGCCAGATATAAAGTCTCCGTACACCTGGAAAATAAATATTAGTTTGACAGCTCGCAGCTATCTAAAATAAGAATTAATCTGTCATGCTACGCTCTTAACTATAAACTATTAAAAAATAAAATAATTAATAAAAGGACAACAGAAAAATAAAGTTATAATTATTTACTTCACTTACTAAAAATTTTTATTAAATGTATAGAATAAGTTAGATAATTATAATTGACCTACAAAACAAAATAAATTAATTATTGATTCATAAATAAGGGAGTAATCTAACTCAATAAGACTCATACAGATAAATATAATAGTCTAGTTTAATTAAAGAATAAAAAATAAAGTAGATACAAAAATAGATAAATTAATATAGAATTAAAAAAAGTACTCTTAACACCTACAGCAAATTTGTTTAATTTAATTAAACAGGCATATAATTTAAGTGATGTTGTTTTACTCAACTAACTAATTAAAAACTATCTATTAAACAATTAAGTATGAAAATAAATACAAATTGTTAACTTAATTATTATACTATATTTTCTTTATTTACTTTAATACGCTCACTTTTGGAGAGTGAAGACTTTATTATTTATTTAAAGAGTTAGATTAATTATTATACAGTTTAAATTTATTCGTTCAATTATTTGTAGTGTAAACTAATGGTGGAATTCTACTTTTAGAGTTAAATTATAAGAATTAAAAATGTTTCTCTCAGTAGACTTCCTTGATTAATTAGTTGTAATTTTAATTGTTTAATTTACACCGAAACCTGGAAATCATAGAATTTTAACAATTAAAAGAAGAGGAAAAATAGTTGGGTGCTTAAACTAGCATCATGCTGGGATCTGCCACTTCTGAAACCATAACTATTCTTATCAGATGCGAGTTCGACAATAGGATCAACGGCTAAATGATAAACGGCTTGAACCGCTCTATCGATAAGCGTTGGGATTCCCAGTGGTCTCATCTCATCCGAGTAGGCTTAGGGTATCATGACTCTTTTGAGGGGAGAAGCTTTATAATTCTCAGGGTTTTTGGTTATTTCACCCAATTCATTTATGGCTTCGAACCTCGACGCGGGAGTTTCTCATTTTATGAGATCAATCCCCGCCGTCTTTCCACCCGAGTTTGTGACTACTTTACGGATCGCTAGTGCTCGTGCATCTACGCAAGTTACCAATTGTCTTTGTAATTTATAAACTAAACTCATGTCTTTATCTAGCTTAGCCTTAATAATTTGTTCTTGTAGGTTTCTTACTTTTATAATTATAGATTTTCAGGGTATTTCTTGTCAATTTTTGAATTTTAATAAATTTTGCGTTCTTTTCATATGCGGTATAGGTGTACAGCTGGTTTATTATTTTGGGGCTACATCTTGTTTTAACTCGACTATCTTTAAAGGCCCCTTGCTACAATTGACAACCATACACTTTGAATTTATAATTATATCGGTTAGATAATCAACTAAATTGTGGAATTTAGCTAAATATATTGAAAGTAAGAATTTCTTATGCTACCTGCTCAACTGTTGACGCAAGCTTTTCTTTATATTTTTTAAGATTAATTACCAAGTGGTTACCAGATTCAAGTCTGCATCCTTTCGAATTAAACCATAGTCTATAACTCGGTTTCGAGTTATGGACGATTCTATGTGGCTGCCATTACAGTATCACCATTCGCTTTTTGAATCCTCTTCTACCCACTATTCGATAACTAAATTTCCCCACCCGTCAAGATGGTTTATTTTAATCCTCTGTTAGTTAAATAACTTTCAGAAAATAATGGGCTTACCAAGTTCTATACTACACACTGTTAAATATCTTGTTCCTTTCCTAAAAGGAACGAGTAGAGGTTCATACTTTACACCGGTAGATATCTGAATCATTGAATTTGCCAGCATAAGAAACAAATCCCATCTACAATATTATTGTCTAGTGACAATAACACCCCTTTTACGGAGCCTCAGGTGTATGTTCACTTTCGTTAACCACACCCAATATTTTCCCTAGCACCTTTCGGTTACATTGTCCCTTGAGCTCCATACCAAAGGTTTACACCTAACGCTTGTCAAGGTAGGGATGACTAAAGGATCGTAGTCAGCGGAATTTCACCGCATTATGTAATACAACTTCTTGTCGCACTTATGCTGAAATTTAAACTTAATATAAGCTCTTCTTTTAAATATGAGTTAATGTGGGCTGAAATTCAGCCCACATTAATTAAGTATTTAAAACTTTTACTGACCATATTGAATAGTAGGTTTTACCTAGTTGGGTGTTATTTTTATTTTGTAAATTTAAAGCATGTCCGCTCTTCGGCCGACCCAACTTTAGTTGGGTGAAGATTTCAGTAATTTGATTAAAGGTGCCCCTGATTTTTGTGTTAGTTTCCTTACACTTACCATGACATAAAGTGAGTGGGTCGGGATCAAAAGAGGTAACTATAAATTTACAAAGTATGCTGTACTACAGTGTAGTTAACCTATACGGTAAAAGCACAACTGCTGGTAATGTTATGGGTCGTAAAACTCCTGAGTTGTTTTAGTTTATTTTAAAAAATTGTTACAACAAAGTATGCACTTGTTGACCGGGTACCTGCGTAGCTGACCGCTGTACAGAGGTGGTAGCGGACCTTAAGCTAGAGCACGTATCAATAATAAATAATTAGCAGTGTTCCGTGGTAAATTCCTTAACTTAACAATAAATTAATCATTAACTTAAATGTCTCTAATTTATTAAAAATATTTTCAATAAAACTATTAGCTAGATTTAAATAAACTAATTTATAAGTTATATCTTTTCGCTACGGAACAGATTGGTTCAAATAAAGTTTTAATATTTCTAAATAAAATTTTAAAGGTTTCAAGATTGTTGTTTATTCATAAAAAAAAAAATAAAAGTAAAATAATATCTTTCAGCTTTAAATTGTTCAGGCATGAAGTAGCTATCCGAAAATTCCTTCTTTAACAAAGGTCGGTTGCAAATTTTAATTTAAATTCAAAAAAAAGAGTATAAAAAAAATTTATAATAACTTAAAAGAAGATAATAAAAATTGTATAAAAAACATATAAAATATAACAATAGTAAAATTTTGTTTAATTAATCCGTAAGAATTTAATTTTGGTTCTGATTGAACGTTTTTCAGTAGTTTTAAGACATGCAAATCATTATTAATAAAAAATATTATTATATAAATTTCCAAATAAATAATATTAATAAAAAATAAGGTGTAAGGGTGAGTATAGGTAGATTAGATACCTTATAGACTTCTTAAATAGAAGATTATTACTTCTTGATCCACAAAGGATCCGGTATGCAAGCTTTGCACAACTCGAAAAAGATACTTAAAGTAATATAAAATTAAGAAAAGAAATATTTTTGCCTAACAAACAAAATAAAAAGATAATCTTTTTAAAAAATTTTAATAAATTAACAGTAGTTAAGAATTAAAATTTTAGTAATTTTAAATTAGTGCTAAAGCTCCCCTCTCTGTACAGAGAGGTTCGTGGGCTAAAGTATAAGGACAAGTAATATAATAATTTAGCAATTATAAAAAGGAAATTTTCCGCTATAAGATTTGATCTATTCTGTTTAAAGGTAGTTGGTAGAGTAAAAGCCTATCCAAGCCTACGATCAGTAGCTAAGTTTGAAAGAACAAATAGCCACATAGGTAATGAAATTTTCCTAGTAGTGTTTTTACTACCAGCAGTCAAGAATCTTAGTCAATGCTCGCAAGAGTGAACTAGCTAACTGAAATCGCATATTTCGTTAATGGAAATGTGATAAAGTAAGGGAAGAAGTCTGACGTTACCTTACTATAAGTGTTGTCCAAAGCTGGTGCCAGAAGACTCGGTAAGGCCAGAGACGCAAACGTTAATCGCAATAACCAGGCGTAAAGGGTTCGTAGGCAGCTTAAAAATTTTAATTTATATAGCTATATGATTAATATATATATTAATTATAATAATTTTAAAAATAATACAAGATATAATCAAATAGAGGATAAGTTGAACAATACTTAGAGTAAGGGTTAAATCTATAGATACTAAGTAGAATACTCAAGGTGAAAACTTTTTATCCATTATTGATGGAAGCTGAGGAACGAAGGTTTGAACAGAAAATAGGATTCGATACCCAGTTATCTCTTACTGTCAACGATGAATGGTAGTTGTTAGTTTTAAAACTAGTGACGATGTTAACGCGTTAACCATTCCGCCTTGAGAGTACGGTTGCAAAACTGAAACCAAAAAAATTAGTCGGTCTCGAAGCAAACGAAGTGAAGCATGTTATTTAATACGTAAGTACGCGTAAAATCTTACCAGTTCTTGTATAGGCTATACAATTTTAAATTGTGAAGGTTATAATTATTTTGGGCATTACTAAATATAATGCCGCCATAAAAAATCAATTTATAACTCGTCTACAGGTGTTGCATGGCTGTCGTCAGTCCGTATTTTAATAAGTTAGGTTAGCTCCACAAACGGACGAAATCCCTGTTGTAAATTTATACTTTACAAATTTATGATTTTTAAATAATTTCATTTGGGGCTAAGACAAGTCGTTATGGTCCTGCCAAGTGTTTTGGGAAAGCACTAAGATGGGATGAACTATCAAACTCCGGGGACGCCCTAAAGCTTATGTTACCAAGCTATAGTCGAAAGGCTATAAGTGGCTGAACTAATCACTCAGGTACGGTAATAAGACATAAGATAGATGAAAAGAAAATGGGTTATCGCGGATCTAAGTCAGTTTTCAACAAGAAATCTGTAAAAGAGCAACGAGTAGACGGTAGTTGGTGCATTGACCCTACATTAATGCGCTTAAGGTGTACTCTAACGGGTTTCGAAAGAAACTATCTAATCAAAATCCCTTCTAAACAATTAAATAAATTACCATTTTCTACTTTAATTCAAATGCCTAAACTGAATCCATGGTTTGTAACAGGTTTTGCAGATGCGGAAGGTTGTTTTACTATTTTAATTCAACCCAATGTTGGATATAAAACTAATTGGAGAGTTAAAGCAATTTTTACTATAACTTTACATATAAAGGATACTGCAATATTGAATAATATCCAAAATACCCTAGGTGTAGGTAAAGTAAATATTAAAGGAACATCCAAAGTTGTTTATAGAGTAGAATCATTTAAAGAATTAGAAACTATCATTAATCATTTTGACATTTATCCCCTTGTAACAGCTAAGGTCTCTGATTATCTGTTATTTAAACAATGTTTTGAAATCATTAAGCAGGGTGGACACTTAACTGAAGAAGGTCTCGGCAAAATAGTCGGTTTAAAAACTTATCTTAATTGAGGTCTTCCCGATAAATTAACTGAAGCTTTTCCTAATGTTGTTCCAATTCCAAGACCTGAATTTGTCTTTAAAGGCATACCTGATCCTTTTTGGGTTTCAGGTTTTACTGCGGGCGATGGTTCTTTCAATCTCATGCTTGATAGCTCCGCTACAACCTCAATAGGCGCAAGCGTTCGATTAAGATTTAATATAATGTTACATATTAGAGAATTAGAGGTTATTCAAGGTCTGGCTAATTACTTTAAATTACTTTCTCCTAAAGCTTCTAAAGTATCAGATGTAAAATTTTGTCGTATTTATACTGGATCAAAGGTTGCAGGTTTTAGTATTACAAAATTTTCTGATATTGTTAATATAATAATTCCGTTTTTCGAGAAATATCCTATCGAAGGTCAAAGAGCTTTAGATTTTGAAGATTTTAAAACAGTGGCTAATATAATGAAAGTTAAAGATCATTTAACTAAAGAAGGTTATGAACAAATTTTAAAGATTAAAGAAGGAATGAATCAAAATAGAAAAGGGTAAATATTAAAATTTAAACTTATTTAAAACAAGTTTAAATTTTAATATATTTAATAGCAGGATAAATTTGAATCGCCGTGAATGAACTGGGCTATAGACGTGCCACGATAACTTTTACAAAGTGATGCAAAATTTGACCTTATTTTACCTTTTTTCCTTTAATAGAATTATTGAAGAAATAAATTTAATTTCTCTTCTCTGCGCACGCTGCAGCGGAGGGAACAAGGTCTTAAGAAATAGCTAATCATTAAAAAAAGTTATATTTAATAAAATAATATTAAACGAATTGTTGCCTGAAATTCGGCAACATGAAGAAGGAATTTCGAGTAATCGTTGATCACAAGCGCAACGGTGAAGGTAAAAAATTCGTGATGAACTAACTGTCTGTCACTGGGAAGAAGCTCGGGTAGGGGGAAACTGCTTCTTAATTAATAACTTTTTCTAAAGAATAGCTTAAATTTTATTAAGTAAATTTTTAAGTGTTGTTTTATTGATAAACTTTTAAATTTTTAATTGTTTATCCTTATTAGTTGTTTGGTTTTAAACCTTTAACAACATTTTAGTAAGATTAAACATCTTTGTTAAGCTTAATTAGTCTTAGTTAACTCATCTAAGTAACATCTCAAAAGTCATAGCAAGGTAGCTGTACTGGAAAGTGCTGCTGTAATATAAATACAATCTAATTGAAACCCCCCATTAAAAAAAATAATACAAATTTAAATTTATACTTAAAACTGAACTAAACTGCAAATCATAAATTAAGGTAAACTACTACTACAACTGTCTTCTACTATACAATTCTCATCTGCTACTGTATTAGGCAGGGGCTTTTTAATAAAAAAAAATAATAATTCATCTTACTATTCCTATCCCTTATATAATAGGGGAATAGGTCATTGAATAAGAGGAGATTAAAATATACTAATCTAGTAGGGAAGTTGTTTAGGGTCGGAATTATGAGCATAAACTTCAGGATAGTAAAGTAGGTCAGGTGAATTAAATTAAATTATTAGTTTAGGAGTAATTAGCTCTTTCCAACACTATTAAAATAAAAAAGGGGCAAAATAGAGAAGTTTAGTGCTGCAGGTTTATTTAAAGGTTTTGAGTTGGAAATATCACCTCTCAGTAGTTGATTTGATTCCCTCACGCCACCCTTTTTAATAAAAAAAAGGAGGGTGCGTACTAAAGTTCGCTCGGTCGGGAGTATCTAAAAAGTAGGTCAGGCTGGTAGTTAACGTCAGGACACTTTACCCAACCTATCCTATCTATTTTTCTATTTATCTTTAGGGGGAATTTAGGTTAGAACAGTATTTAATTGGCAATAAAGTCAGTTTGACCTTAAAGGTAAAGTATAAGGGTGGCAAAGAATTGCGGAAGTGCGCTCGATAAGTATTCTTAAGGAATATTCAACTAAAGTGCAACCTTTGTAAAAGTCAAACAAAACTAAGTGTCAAAGTTAACCCATCCACTAATTATGGCGCAATATTAATCTTCAGATTGAAAAGAGCTTAACTAAAGTTGAGTGTGTAATGTTAATAGTAATTATGAAGTACCGAATATAATTTCTCATTAAGTGAATCACAATAAGTATTATAAAAAAAAATTAGCTGTGTGTGCGTAAGCGACGCCCTCTTCTCAATCTCAACACCATATATCGTCACGGAATTACAGGCAAGTATAGGTGCCTACGCGTGCGCTGGCCTGTACAGGGAGTTCTCTCTTCTTCGGCCCCCGAAAGTTTATAAGGCCAAGGTTCATTCAACAAAATGACCTAATTAACAAAACAAAATTAAATAAGTACTCTCGCTTGCGCACTGCTCTTTTCTCAGCTATATGACCTTTTTCAAAAAGGAATCATAATTATATCTGCTCTTCTTTTCTGCCTAAGCGCCAGGTTCTCTTTATTGCGACTCTTTTTACTATAACCTGTTCAAACTACTGGAGAGTGAGGCTAAATAATGTAGTTTGGAAAAAATTTTGTTAGCTAGTTAGAAAAAGGTCTACTTAATGCTGGTTTTCTTTATGTAAATTATTTATGAAGGGGGTTAGCTGAGTGGTTTAGCTGTAATTTTACACATTATGTACAGAGTTTCGATTACTCTACTCCCTATTAATTGCATTTATATATTAATTTGGCACGCGATTATTAAACCAGCGTAAGCAAAGACTAATTAGCCTAACCATAGAATAGGGATATTATGATTAACCCTGCCTCGGCAAGCCTGCTTGCAGTTATTTATTTTTATACAGAGTATCAAAACATTGGGGCCGCTACCGCGCTACGCTTAGTTGTGCAGGAGCTGTTAAAATTTAAAGCTGTAATTCATTTATGGAGTAAGCTTTAACCCAAAAAGAGTTTTAAGTCTTTTTCAGTGGAACCAGCAAATCCCAACCAAGTTACCTATTATAAAAAGGGGGAAATGCCCTTTTACTGAAACTAAGAGTAGTTCAGTTTAGCTTGAAAACCCTTACCAAGGGTATAATTTTATAAAAAAAGAATATTAAAATAATTAGCGAATATGTCGAAATTGGTAGCCGAGTGAATTTTAGGAATTCATGTTTTTTAAATCGTAAGAGTTCAAGTCTCTTTGTTCGTAAAAAAAGTAATTGTGGGTTATTTATTTTGGAAAAAAACTTTTAATCTGGTTTAACGAAGGTACCCCATCATTTACCTTTAAATTTAAAGCACTTTTAATTTATTTAATTAACAAATCCCGCTCCTGCTAATTCAATTACTTTGGTTTACTCTTTAAAAGAGCCACACTCAAACATAACCTACTTATGTTAGTAATTTCACCCTTAGCTATAAGGGCGCTGGCTACTTAAGGTCGGATTTCTTCTGTCCAATAATATCTCTTTGCACACTGAAATATGAAGAAAATCTCCTAAATAAGAAAAGTTTTAAATAATAAACAATTCTAGCTAGGCCCGTTGATAACCTTGGGGTTGGATTAAGGGACAAATGATTTTAGTTTGTTTGTTATAGAATAACTAAATTAAATGTGCATCTTTAGCTAAATTGGTATAGCAGTTGTCTTCGAAGCAAAAGAATGAAGGTTCGAGTCCTTTAAGGTGTTCACAAACGCATATGCGGAGTGGGGTTGTTTGAAAGGTTCCTAGTTTCTTTGCAAGGGTGGGGTGGAAGTTCAATTAAGTGGTAAATTTTCGGAAGAGTTAAATTCACCTAATTTCATAATATCTTCCTATACCAAGGGCAATAATTGTATGAATGTCAATTTTTATTGTTTTATCGGTGCGGTGCCGACGAGCTTTAGCAAGTAGGCGGGGTGGCTTTAGCACGGCAGTTTTGTAGAATTAGGGCGAAAATATTTTAGAATTTCAAGAGAGTTCAGTTTACAGATGGTTCTGTAGTAGACCTGCAAAGTCTAACAAAATAAGGTTCAATTCCTTCTTAACTCTAATTTTTTAAAAAAATATAAAAAGTTTAATAAAAGAAAGATTTAATTACTTTTAAACCTTTTATATTAAATAATATTAAAAAAAATAAGTGGCACCACACTAACCAAAGCAAATCCGCATAAAACGGTAAGTAGGTGCAACGCTTCTATAAGTTGGTCTAGCGTACTGGATGTTCGGTAGTGCAGGGTTGTAAGGTTTGCGGCCAATTAACTATCGTGAGGGTAAAAAAATTGCTTATTATACAATTTTACTGTGCACGCAATATTCCCTGTTTATATATTATATAACACCAGTTTGAAGAAGGCAGGAATAGTAAACAGGTTAACCTAGGCAAAGAATAGCGCTTATTGTTAGTGGTTTGCCCTACAAAAATAAAGCATGTGTTCGTAGAGCAGCTAAAATGTTTAATATTAAAATAAAAATCTCCGGCTAATTCTCTGCCTGCGAAGCGCTCCTTCAAATATCGCTGTCGCTTTTATCCTAAAGAAGTATTTGTGTAGCCAATCCCCTACTAAATGTTTTTTTTAATTTTTTTTTTATTTTTTTTTTTAATTATTCTTAATTTATTAAGAACTCCTAAATTTCTCATTTAATTTATTTTTATTATAAATAGATAATTAATATTTATGGCAGGATACTAGCGCCATTATATATATATTAATTCTAGAGATAGTTCAATATAACACCAACAAATTTTCACGTACTGCAAAACTATTAAAATTAAGATAAAACAACATTACGCACCTGACCAACGATTTTAAATTTGGGGAGGGTTACCACGCTTCTTATTGAAGCTAATTAAAAAAAGTTAGTTGAGCTAACTAAAAGATGGGTGAGTGTCAATCCAACACTTTACCTTAATTTACCCTTCAATTTATCAAGCCGAAAGTAAACTTAAAGGGTAGTTTTGATTTGATGTAGGCTGCCATAATTTGGCAGACCTTAAAAAGATAAGCTTACTCGTTAAGGTTTTTTTGTTCCTTGCCTATTTTAACATTCCTAATTGAAGAGATAATAGAGAGAGACTTTCAACTAGTTAAAATATCTTGCCTATCTTACAATCAAAAATAAGTTTAACCTAACTCCTTCTCTTTACCTATCGCCTTTCAGCCTTATCCTAGAATCCTTAAATTTTTAACTAACCGCTGTCCTTGAAAGAAGGCGGGTAAGATAATATAAAAGATAGAAAAGGTAAGAGCATAGGTTTATAAAACCCTGCGTCCGAGCTTTAGCAGCCGGCTGCCCTACCTTAAAAGTGAACTCCAGCCATTTTAACCTGTTCGGTCATCCTTAATCGGCTAAATCCCCCCCATAAGTCCTATTTTACAAACTCTGCCTACCCAAAAGGTATGCAATGTGCAGGAAAATTATTAATAAGGACGATGAACTTTTTTATGATAAAGGGTGGAGGAATAGTAGAGTGTTAGATAAATCAACACCCTAAGTTATTGAAAAGCTGCTAATGCTATCCTCCCATCTTGCCTTCTTTAGGCTACGCTAATTTTATATTGCTAATGTTAATTTATTAGGTACTAATTATTACGCAACCCGGCCTATTAAATTTTGGCCTTTTTAGTTCAGAAAATATAAGGTTATTATTAAAGTAGAAGATAAAAAAGGTCGGCTACCTCCCAACGACCGAGCTTTAGCACGGTAGGTAAGGCTTACTGGCATTAATAAAGGTAGGTTTTTCCCTACTACAGTATCTTAGAGCCGTCCAATCTAGCCACCAAAAAAAGTGCCGTTTGGAAGGACGCTGGTTCGTAAAATTCTAAAATTTGCGGAATGACTATATGAGAATAGAGAATGCTAAAATTTCGGTGTAAGAGCAAAAATTCAGTTCATACAGAACTTTAACCAATTTTTATTGGTTTAAATAAATAATAAAAAATAATGCCTCAATTAATTCCATTTTATTTCTTAAATCAAATAATTTCATCATTTATAATTTTATTCGTATTAGTTTATATTTTATCTATATATATTTTACCTTTATTTACATTTCAACAAGTTATTAGATTTTATATTACTAAATTAAGTAAAAACAAATAATTATTATTCAAATATTATTGTATATTTAACCCCTTTTTTGTTTGTTATTTATCACTGAGCACCTGGGTAGAAAAGTAAGTAAGAAGAAGGGAGTCTATAGTTAAACTAAAATTGTGCAATTCAGCATTAGCAGCCAAGGCTGCTAGTATATTAAATTTGGAACTATCAGCCTCCCTTACCATTAGATGTAATGTCTCAACAATTTTGAATTTGCGGGTAACAATTTAAGGGCGCGGCTGAGTATAAAATATAATTTATAAGCAGCGGATAAGGATGTGAAGCAGTACACACAAATTTATTTCTTTAAATTATAAAAGAGACGATTTAATTCCAAAATACTGAATATTTATTTTATATTACTTTTCTCTTACACAAAAGCAAAACCAGTAACTTTGGAAAGGTAATACTAGACTAAATTATGTTCAAAAAGGAAAGACTTTAGCATAAATGGTTAATGCAGTTCGCTCATAATGGATTAGATAAGGGTTCAATTCCCTTAGGTCTTATAACTTAATATATTTAACTTTATAAAAAATAACAAAGAAAGGAACTAGATAGAGCGATATTTATGTTCACCAGTTTATTAATTAAAAAACTAAAATATATAAAAGAAGAAGATTTTTATTTAATGAAAATTAGGCCTTATCCTTTCTTAAGTTGAAAAGGTGTGAATTAAAAACATTACCTCTAATCGTTAAAGGGTCACTCTACTTAAAAGGGGAGGGGCATTTGGCCGAGTGGTTAAGGCAGCCGTTTTGAAAACGGTAACACGAGTAGTGTCGTGGGTTCGAATCCTACAATGCCCGCTAAGCAGGAGAAAATTAAAACCAACTATTATAAATATCCTAGGTAAGATTAGTTTAAATGGCAAAACACCGTCTTGTGGCGACGTAATTAAGAGTTCAAATCTCTTATTTTACCCTACTTAAATATAATGTAATTTAAATTTAATCTATTGTAGATCATCGCTAATATAGTTTAACTGGATAAAACATACCTTTCATGATGGTATAATAAAGGTTCAATTCCTTTTATCAGCTGTCATCCTCATTCTTCATATACCCAGGGGCTATAGGATAATGGTAGTCCTGTGTCTTTGCAAGACATCTGTTCTCGTTCGACTCGAGATATCTCCAAAAAAAAAACAATATAGTTTATATTGGTAATTGCCTAACATTGCCAATGGAATAGTTTACATTGGTAAGTTAAGACAATTGCTAATTGTTCGGGTAAGCCCTTAGGTGTTCGAATCGCCTCTATTCCGCATAACAAAACCTCTTAACAAAAGTCAAAAGTTAAGCCAAGTGAAGGATAAATATAGGCTTCAATAAAAATCAAAACCCATCTACTAACCTTATTAGAATAAGGGAGTTAGTAGGTTTAACCAGTGTTTTATTTTGAAGGTATTCTCACAAAGGTTTAACAATTAAAAAAAAAACCCTTTAAAATTAATTAAGACAAAACCAATACCAATAGATACATTAAAAAAGGGAATAAAAATATATAAAAAAATGAATTGGTTTAATTCTACTAATGCAAAAGAAATTGGAACAATATATTTAATTTTTGCAGTTTTTGCTGGTATGATCGGTACCGCTTTTTCTGTAATGATTAGACTTGAACTTTCTTCACCAGGGGTTCAATTCTTATCAGGAGATCACCAATTATTTAACGTGATAATAAGTGCTCATGCCTTTATAATGATCTTCTTCATGGTGATGCCCGGTTTAGTAGGTGGAAAACCGCCTTATGTTTACCTATAAAAAAAAACATTAGCCACTATATGCTTAAATTTTTTTATGATTCTAAGTACTGATAATTCCTTTAATACCAAGATAAAATTTTAATTTCTCCTTAAATAAAAGGAGAGCACTGCACACCTATTGAAACTTTAATTTAAATATGGACTAGTTTTGCTACAGCACCCCCTTTTTCTATTTTTAGGTTCAAGTATTAAAGTTGGCTAATTTTTTTATGCTAACGACGACCCGACCTTTGAAGGCAGGACACCCGGTTTTTATAAGGGTTTACTTTCAATAATACGGCAGGGACTTAATTTTAGATATGCCAAAAGTAATAAATTTTTTTTTAGTATTTTAATAATGGAAAACAGTAAAAATTATTAGATTCACCCCTTTTTTTTTTCTTTCATTGTGCTTTCATAACTTATGATAAACCTTTTAAATAAAATAGAGCGCTCCCAATCCCAAATCGACCCACTGGGGTCGATTGCTAAGAGAGCAAATTATATTGTGCCCCAGCTACAGCGGCTGTCATATTATTATTTAATAATTTTAGATTAGTAATTAAGCTTATAAAAGGGGGGGTAAAAAAGAATAAGCAGTTAAATTAATTTATGTATTATTTTAACTCAGAGACTATACGTGCGCACAAAAAGATATAGTCCAAGGGCTTTATTAGTTTGATGATTTTTTTGTCAATTCCTTTTAATTTATAAATGTTTGCGGCCCGACCTGGCGTTTAGCTTAGCTTACCTTAGCTAGTGGTCGGTTTAATTATAAACTGCTATTTTAGTCCTATCTCTAAACTAAAATTTAAAAGGGTATATCTAATATAATATTTCTTCTTTTTTTTTTTTATTAAGTAGAAGTCTTAGCATATACTTTTTTTAGTAACAGTATATTTATTAACCTTAGTGCTACGCAGACACAATTTAAAACCTTGTCTTAGCTTTCTAACCAATAAGGTAAATTGAAGGTATAACAATATAATAAATTGACAAACTAAAGTCAAGGGTTTAAAACCTAAAAATGTAAAGAAGTCATCGAATAAATTAAATGTTAAATCGCCTTTATCTTTAACCCAACCTCTCTATACAGAGAGGAATAAAGAAAACAAATTCATTGTAAAAATAAATAAGAGATCAATCGCGACCTTAAGTAAAACTTATGCAATAGCACCTTTTAAAAGAAGAAAGGCGGATATTTTTCCCATTAACCCTGTTACAGATCCTCTTTTATTTTCATCTAAATATCTTGGTAGTTTATATTCGATTACTTCTATAACAACATTGTCAATACTAAATCCTTATTCTAAATTGAAAGCAATAATAAAAATAGTAGAAGTCATTGATTTAGCTATAGATCGATCGGGTGTTCAACGTAAATATGGTGACAAAGCTATAGTTTATCTTTGAACTCATAAAGGAACAGGCCAAAGTTATGTAGGTTCATCACTTAATGTAAAAGGTCGATTTGGGAGCGCCTATAACTCACCTTTATATTTAAAAAGGGCAGCTACTCCTTTTAATACAGCTCTTTTGCTTTATGGTCATGCGGAATTTTATATTACAATTTTGGCTGTTTTACCTCCCTATAAATCAGTAGTATGGCCTCAAGAAACATTATGGCGAGCTATTTTAAAACCAACTTATAATAGAGCTATAATTTCAGGTACAACCGCTGGAATTTTTGCAACAACCGCAGACTTAGAAATAAGAAAGCAAAGACCTAATAATTTAGGTGAAAAACTAGGGGCCAAGTTAATTGGTGACTTAAATCCTTTTTATGGTAAGAATCATAGTCAAGCATCCAAAGATTCTATAAGTGCCACTAAAGGAGAAAAAATATATGCTTATCTTGTAAATAAAGATAAAAGTCTTACACCAATTTTACCTCCTTTTCCTTCTGGGAATAGTGCAGCAAAGGCCTTAGGTGTCTCCCGTACTACTATTAGAAAGTTTGCATTTTCAGGGCTCCCTTACACTATTAAAAAGGCAGGTGGTGGTGCCACTTATTTATTTTCTTTTTCTAATCTTTTGGATACTTAAATTCTTTATTTTCCTTTTTGGTTTAAAATTAAAATTAGGGTTCCGCTGCTACTGTAGCAGCAGCGGAACCGTTTCAGGTGGTTAAGGATAAAATCACCTGGGCATAAAATTAACAATTAAAAGGCTTTGGGTTTTGGTAATTATTTCTTACCTATACATTGTGGTGCACCGGATATGGCATTCCCAAGATTAAATAACGTGTCATTCTGGCTTTTACCACCATCTTTATTGTTATTATTATTAAGTGCTTTAGTAGAAAATGGTCCCGGTACAGGATGAACAGTTTACCCTCCTTTAGCTGGGGTACAATCCCATTCTGGTGGGTCTGTGGATTTAGCGATCTTCTCACTCCACTTAGCTGGAATTTCTTCATTATTGGGTGAATTTGCAGCGCCCTATTCCTTATATGGTTTATAAGTTATTGTAACTATACACTTACATTAATAATTATAATTATCATTTATCTTGACTTGCTTATATTTACCTAAGCAAATCTTTCCTTATTTAATACGAGTGGCAACTGCTGTGAGATAAAATATAATTATAAAGGAGTCTTTCCATATGCTGGTAAGCTTTGTTTGTTTTTTTATACTGACTAAGTTAAATTAAAAAAAAAAAGTGATCAGCAGCTAATTTCTAAGCTCAGAGACTTTACGAAAGGATCATTAAATTTTTGCACTCTATCTGCCTTGAGTATGCCTCTCCCTTTATTATTTGCTTGCATAGAAATATAAGGTGAGCGGGTGGGAAAGAGCTATTAGGTAAAAAAAATATATTAATAGATTAAAGATAAAGTCCTCATTTGGCTGATAATTCCTTAATATTAAGTCCTATTTATTTATATATTTTACCTATTTACCCTTCTATAGCAGATTTACCAAGATGAATAAAAGTAAAAAATTCCATATTCCCTAATTCTAATTGTACTTCCATAGTTATCTGAAATGAGCCTTATACTATAGGATCTACCTTAGGTTTACCTAAATTCACCAAATATATTAGGGATATTACGTATATTCCAAGTTATCATTTAAGTGTATTAGTAGGTCTATTATTAAGCGATGCAGGTTTAAGCAAGCAAAAAATTTCTAGAAATGCTAGATTAGGATTTAAACAATCAATGATTCATTTTCCTTTTTTTTGATCCACTTTCATGCTATTATCACATTACTGTAGTTCTATGCCTTATCCAGATAATGCTAAATTAAAAGGGAAAAAGTATTATGGAATAAGAATGGATTCTAGAGCTTATCCTTGTTTAACAGAATTATATGATATGTTTTACCAAGGGTCTAAAAAATTAGTGCCTTTGGATATTTACAATCTATTAACTCCAATAGCCTTAGCCTATTGAATAATGGGTGATGGGCTAGGAAATTTTTGAAAAGGTTTATATTTATGTACTGATAGTTTTTCAAATTATGATATTGTTAGACTAATGAATGTTCTATTAATTCGTTATAACATAAACAGTAGTTTAGTAACAGTGTCGGGTAAATCTCGCATTTATATACCTTCTACTGAGTCTAATAAGATTAATAATTTAGTGATAGGTTACATTCATCCTAGTATGCTATATAAGATATTAGGTAATTATCCTTTAAATAAAAGGAAATAAATAAAATATCCCCTGCCTACACTGTGCGGGTACTGGCTTACAGTTACAGAGTGGGGGGCCAGAGGATAAATAAGCCAAAGGCTATAAATTTCATATGTACAGCACTTAACATGAAAACAAACGGAATGTCTATGCATAAATTACCGTTATTTGTGTGAAGTATTTTTATCACAGCTATTCTATTATTATTGACATTACCTGTCTTAGCTGGTGGAATTACAATGCTATTAACTGACAGAAATTTCAATACTAGCTTTTACGACCCCGCCGGTGGTGGTGATCCTATACTTTATCAACATATTTTCTGATTTTTTGGTCATCCAGAAGTTTATATCTTAATTATACCCGCTTTTGGTATAGTTAGTCAAATTGTGTCAACATTCTCAGGTAAAACCATATTCGGTCGACATGATGGCCCTAAATATAAATTTTATATTTCGAAACAAACTATATGCAGGAAACTAAGGACTTTTTATAAACAAAATACTATACAAGTAAGTCATATATCATATAGTTTTGGGTTATTATTATTTTTTATACTATGATCTGAATATATTAGTGCCTGTATATCTACTGACTTAACAGGAGTAGTCTTCACTATATTAATAGTGTTGGTAATAATTTTTGTTTATTCTTACAATCCGCAAATAACCAACGCACGTATAATTTTACTGTCGAAAATTTTATACAAATCCAAAATTACATTGAATAGCGGATTAAGCATGCTAGTAGGAATTTCAGAGGCCATACGTTTGTTATTCTTCAACTTATATAAAACATTATTAATAGAATCCTTCTCAAATAAGTCAAAAGGGTCCTTAAATTATTTTAATAATAAATTGTTTAATTATAAAGATTATTATAAGGCAGGTATAAAAACTCTAAATTCTTGTATACAGAAAATTTCTATTCGACCCTATACCACCCTCCCTACCTCGACCAAAGAAGGTAAAGGGAAAGGGGTTAATAATGACAATATATTTAATCAATGGTTAGCAGGTGTCCTTGACGGCGACGGGTGTTTTCAATTATCTAAAAAAGGTTATGCTAGTCTAGAAATTGTAATGGAAACTAGAGACAAACATTGTTTATATCAAATTAAACAAAGATTTGGTGGTTCGGTAAAATTACGGTCTGGAGTCAATTGGTTAAGATATAGATTACACCATAAAAAGGGTTTATTAGATTTAATTAATGCAGTAAATGGGGAAATAAGAAACCCTGTTAGATTGCTTCAATTAAATAAAATTTGTGAAAAATATAATATACCATTGATTCAACCTTCAAAATTAAGTTATAATAATGGTTGATTCTCTGGTTTTTTTGATAGTGATGGTAGTGTTTATTTAAATCTAAAATCCTCTCAAATGTTTATTACTGCTTCACAGAAAAATAAATATCTTTTGGATCTTTTAATTGATCTTTATGGTGGAACTGTTTATACTCAAAAAGAAAGTTTTAAGTGGGTAGTCTATAAGAAACCAGAAATCATTAAACTATTAGATTATTTTAAACTATGCCCTTCTAGGTCTGCTAAACATAATCGTTTAAAAGCGATTAAAAGATACCATGAACTTAGGAATCTAAAAGCCCATTTAGCCTCAAAAAATTCGATTCTAGGTAAAGCTTGAATTAAATTTTTATTAAAATGAGAAAAATGGGAAAAAATCGAAGAATAAAGAGATGGTCCAAATTACAAATTTATTTTTGTAATAAGTATCTAGGGATGGTTAATTAAATATAGCTAGGCCTTCCTATAAAAAAACTTTAGTATATGCTGAAACAATATAATATAAATAATTTTAATTACTATAAATTTTGTAGTGAAAACTTTTAAATTATGATAATAAATCAGTTATTAAATCAGCAAGCAAGCTTAATTTAGCTTCAGAGACTTCACGTAAAGATTTCTTTTCTCCGGATTAAGAAATAAGATATAGTCCAACTCTAAGTTTAAATTATTTAGAGTTGCTTATTATTCGTATTACGCTTATTGTTTAGTTATTATTTTAAATTTAAATGTTTTATTAGAACCGCTATGACTATTATTAAAGGTAACACTAGTTTAATTGTTAATTTAAAAAGATTGTATAGTACCTTTTCAAACTATAAACCTAATTTAAATTCGGAAAGTTTAGAACCTAATTGGATAACAGGATTTTCAGATGCTGAATCTTGTTTTAGTATTATTATAAGTAAACGTACTAAATTAATTTGACGAGTTTCAGTTAGTTTTGAAATTAATTTACATGTTAAAGATATTAATATTTTACATAAAATTCAGGAATTTTTTGGAGTAGGATCTGTTACATCTAGAATTAACAAAAATATTTGTGTTTACCGTGTTACTAAAATTGGAGATTTGGTTAAGGTTATAATGCCCCATTTTATTAAATATCCTTTGCTAACTCAAAAATATAGTGACTTTATTTTATGGTCAAAAGCAGTAGAGTTAATCAATAAAAAAGAGCATTTAAATTCTACAGGTTTTAAAACTATTTTAAATTATTATGCTTCTATTAATAGAGGCATGTCCTCTAAGGTGTTAGCATCATTTCCCAATATTGTAGTTGTAGATAGAATAAAACCTAATACGCCTGAAAATTTAAACCCTCATTGAGTATCAGGTTTTACTGCGGGAGATGGTGGGTTTTCCATAGGTATTCGTAAAATTACAAATCAAATTTATTTTAGATTCTATATTACTCAGCATTCGCGAGATATATTATTAATGAAATTACTTATCAAATTTTTTGGTTTTGGTAAAGTTAATGTACGATCTAATCGTTGTGATTTTTATATACAAGATTTTTCTAAAATCTACGGAATCATTATACCTCATTTTGATACTTATCCTCTTTGTAATGTTAAATCTTTAGATTTCTGAGATTTTAAGGAAGCAGCAAATTTATATAAAGTCGATAAAAAGGGTAGTGTTGAAACGATTCAGCAGCTTATTTTTAACATGAACTCTAAACGTAATTAAAAGCCTACTGCGGCAGCAGAATAATAACAATGCCTATAATATTTGGATTTAAACTCGCTACGCTATGTTAAGTATTGGAATTTTAGGAATGTTAGTTTGATCTCATCACATGTTCGCGGTAGGATTAGATGTCGATACACGAGCATATTTTACCGCCGCTACTATGGTGATTGCGGTTTGTTTAATTGAGCTGGCACTTATTATTTCTCCCCAATAAAACCCATTCTATTTTTTTTATAACTCCTCTGCTAATAAAAATTATAATAAAATTTAAAACTGCTTCGCACGCACTTTGTGCGTATTTATTAATTATAGAAAAATAACCTTCTTTTTTATAAAATGTGAGCTATTATATTATTTAACAAATAAAATTTGCATGACTGTTAAAAAAAAAATAGAAAGTTTTTATAAGCAGCGGAGTGAAAAAAAAGTGTACAAATTCGTTATATGCTGGGAACTGTAATATAAAGGTACCGCCCTCTTTTTAAAAGACCAATTCATTGTTAATTATAGTTATTTATATTAATAAACCCTTTTAATGTATTTCGGTAAAAATTCTTTATATATATTATATTACTCTATTCTTAATAAAATTTTATTATCTATTATATATTTTCTTTATATAGTTTAGCTTTATTTAAATAATGATAGTAGGGTATAGTAAAAGGTTCAAAGATTAAGAAAATAAAAAATAGAGTGTATATACAAGGCAATCAGCAGATAAAATTTGAATCTCAGAGGCTATACACGAATGAGTTTTAAAATTTAAAAGCTTAAGATATAGTCCCCTTTATTTATACCATTGTTATAAATAAAGTGTTGTTTTTTAAGTTTATTTTTTTCCCATAAAAATTTATATGAAATAAAATATAACTCAAAGGCAAAGAGCCAGAAAAGGAGAAAAGGTCACAATAAAAATTTCAGTACTTTCAATTTTAATAGTAAAATTAATCCTTATTGAGTTACGGGGATATCTGATAAAGCAGCTACTTTTTTAATTATACCTTCTTTACGAACTAAAAAAAATAAATGAGAAATTAGACCTTGTTTTGAAATCTTGGTATCTAAAAAAGAAAGGGCTGTATTATTAAAATTACAATCATATTTTGGAGTAGGTAAAATTTATGACAGAAAAACTGACTCAATATACAGAGTAACAGTTCTAAAAGAATTAATAAATGTTATATCGTCTCATTTTTGTAATTATCCTTTATTAACTAAAAAATCTGTAACATTTAAATTATGAAAAAGTGCTTTAGATTTATTTGAAAAAAAGGCTCATTTAACGGATAAAGGTTTTTTAAAAATACTTTCTATATATAGCACTACAGGTAGAGGAATATCTGAAAACATAAAACGACATTTTCCTAATCTTAAACCTACAAAATTACCAGAATATTTATTAGTTGTTAATAGTAAAAAAATTAATAATTGATGACTTTCTGGTTATTTGACTAATTATTGTAGTTTTGAAGCCACAATATTAGCCGGCCGTTGAAAAAATGAATTTTATAATAAATTGCGATATCGATTTTCCATATCTAGAGATATATCTGAAATAGAAATTATGAAGGTTATAGCCGATTATTTTAATACTGAAATATTTGTAGCTTTAAAATTAATTCCCTTTTTTGATAATTATCCTTTACAATCAGCTAAAAATGAACAGTATTTAATTTGAAAAGATTTTATTATTTTAGCTAATTCTCATATAAGTATAGGTTCTGGCCCTTCTTATTCTTTACCTATAGGGTGGGAGAAGAGAAAACCTTTTAATGATAATGATATGATATTATTTTTTGAACTATCGGATAAATTAAATAAACTTAAAGATAATGACTAATTATTTTGTGTATAAATAATGTGTCCCACAGGTATTAAAATCTTCAGTTGGCTCGCCACTCTTTACGGAGGAAGTTTAAAATTTAATACTCCATTAGTATTTACATTAGGATTTAATAAAACTAAGAGTCCTATAATATTAATTAATATGTCTACGCTACCTTATTAAAAGGAGCTGCACAGCTTAGCTTAATTATAACTTAAAGAAAAGATACATTGCAAAAGCTGACCATTAATCAGGAGGTAAATTCCTATTGGGCAAGGTAACGCTAACCTAGAAGAAAATACTATTAATATTTGCAGTAGGAGTGTGTGTAGTAAGATAAGGATAATTAATTAATAACAACTTTACTATATGGCTGGAACAATACTAAAGCTTTCTTATACTCTAATGCTTATTTTTATTTAAGTATAAACCAGTAAAATTAAGAAAATTTAAATAAAATGGTAAACCAGCAAGAAATATAATTCTTCAGAGAATATATGTAGAGACCGTTAAATTTAACGATAAGAGATATTCCCTGATAATATGAAAATATTGTCATAATAAGGCTTAGTAATTAACTTATCTATTTTATTTAGTTTCGGGTCGGAGAGCTTTAACTATTTATCAAATTTTTTTATTCCTTCACTTTTTGGTCTGGAAGTTGGGGCAGAATGTATATTTACGGAAGATAATATTAATGCATATGGTTTAATGGCTAATACTTTTATATTAGCCAATAAAGCTGTAAAACATTATGCAAATGCTAAAATTGACCGTGATTCTATTTTAGGGGATAATAAAGGTAAAAGCGGAATATATTTATGATATAATCGAAAAAACTTAAAATCTTATATTGGCCAGTCAAAGGATTTAGGTGATCCCAAAAAAGGTAGATTACTTAGATATTATCATAATAGTTACTTGAATGCCAAAAATCGAGGTGGAAGTAAAATACGCGCTGCCTTACTAAAATATGGGCATGACAATTTCTCAGTCTTTATTTTAGAATATTGTTCTGTTGAATTATTAGATAAACGTGAACAATACTGATTAGATTCATTATCCCCAGAATACAATATATTAACAAATGTTAAAAGTAGTCGAGGTTATAAACATACTGCTGATAGTTTAACGAGAATGAGAGGAAAAAGACCCAATTTTATACCTAATCCTGAACATTTAAAAAAATTAGTTTTCTTAGCTAAAACTCGGGAATATGATCAATCTTTTAGAGATGCTATCTCTGCAAGAAATGGTAAAACTGTTTATGTTTATGACACAGAATTTAAACTTGTAAATACTTATACTAGTTTAATTAAACTTAAAAAAGCATATGGCATTCAAATGCATCATAAAACCTTATATAAACACATTGCTGCTGGAAAATTGTTTAATGGTCATATATTTTCATTTTCAATAATAGAAAATAAAGATCAAGTTCCTACTTTCACTCCGTTAAATAAAGCTAATAAAGCTAAAAAAATTCAATTGATTAATATCTTAAATCCTAATTTATCTAAAACTTTAGATTCTCTTAATTCTGCAGCAGCTTATATAAAAGAAATAGATGGTTCAAGTGATAAAGCTACAATAAGAAAGCATATGCTTTCTGAACCTGAAACAAAATTATATAAAAAAAAATGAAAAATAATAGAAATAAAGTAAATTACTAAAGGCCTTAAAAGGTCTTATTTTTATTCACTATAGGTGGAGTAATATAATTAATCTGTGCTTCACTTTAAAGAACTCTTTATGGCTGGGACTTTATAATAACTAAGATACTGTATCTAAGATATATGTTAAAATTCATTAGTTTGTAACAAACAATAATCAGCAGGAGAATTACAAATGTTATATATTTAAAAATTCCTCAGAGACTACACGAGTTCCTCAATTTTATTTTTATTTAAAATAAATAGATAAGATATAGTCCGATTAATTAAAAATTAAAGCATTAATTAATTATGATAACAATTTATTTTATTTTGAAAGTAATACTTTAACATTGTGCAATATATGTTTAGGTAAAGCAATAGAAAAATATAAACCTATTAAAGTATATAATAAATTTAAAAATGACAGATTAAATATATTTAAAGATAATAAAAAAAAAATCTGGCATATATTTATTAATTAATCTTAAAAATGGGCATAGCTATGTTGGTAGCTCGATAAATCTTTTTTTAAGAATGCGAAGTTATTTAAATAATTCTTATTTAAAATCATCCAAGAATAAAAATATGCCAATAGTTAAAGCTTTAATAAAGTATGGACAAGATGAATTTGCTTTATTAATTTTGGAATATGTAGAAGTAAAAATGTTAGCTATAAGAGAAACGTATTGGATAAGTTCAATATTACCTTATTATAATGTTTTAACCAGGGTTATTCCACCTTAGGCTATAAACATACTGAGGAAACAAAGGGATTATTATCTGAGTTAAGAATTAATAAAACACATTCGATAGAAACTAAATCTTTAATTACAGAAAGATTAACTGGTGAAAATAATCCTTTTTATGGAAAAGCTCACTCTAAGGAATCTAAGCTAAAAATCATTAAATCTAAATCACGTCATCCTGTTTACATATATAGTTCTTTCAAAATTTTACTCATGATTTACCCATCAGTTAGTACTTTAGCTAAGGATATAAAATCCAATTCTACAACTATAAAAAGTTTTATTAAGAATCAATCTCTATTCAGAGGTGAATGATATTTTACCACTTTACCTTATAATTTAACAGATGTACCCTTATTTTTAGATTATTCTACATTAGAAGCTAAACATATTATATTAAATATTAAAAATAGTTCTTATATCAGAAAAGCTTTATTTTTGTTTAATGAAAATAAAGAATATATTCGCAAATACGAAAGTATAAAGGAAGCTTCAGAAGATTTAAAAATAGGGCATGTTAATATAAAAAAATATGCCTTATTGAACAAACCATATAAAGGTTGAATATTTAAATATCATAGATTAATTTAAATAGACTTGCTTTGCTGCAAGTCTCTGCCAATTTGCGATCCTTCTAGCCAGCCGCCTATTGTGGGCTCATTAAAAGCTATTGCTATTACGCTATTACTAGGGTCGGCTGTCAATGTAAGGGTTGGCAGCAAAAGGGTGGTGAACTAATGCAAGGAGGCAGCACATTTGTCTTTTAAGAGGCTTATCTGCAGAGTCAAATTACTTTATTTTTATAAATTAAATTAGTAACAGGAGTAATGTTATCTAATGCTTCCCTGGATATCGCGTTCCACGATACTTACTATGTTGTGGCCCATTTCCATTATGTACTTTCAATGGGAGCCGTATTTGGACTATTCGCAGGATTCTATTTTTGAACCCCTAAAATAGTAGGAAAAGTATTTAATGATTTCTACGGAAAAATTCACTTCTGAACTCTTTTCTTTGGGGTTAACCTTACTTTCTTCCCTCAACACTTTTTAGGTATGGCAGGTATGCCGCGACGGGTCCCTGATTACCCTGATGCTTATAGTGGATGAAATGCTGTATCCAGTTTCGGGTCTTTAGTATCTTTAGTAGCTACAATAATGTTTATATACATTATATACAATATATTTGTAAACGATAATTATAGTTCTAAAAACCCATGACAAATTCTTGCTTATTTCTTTTCTGAAAATGAAGAAGAAGAAGAAAATACAAATGCTAATACAATAGAATGAACATTAGCAAGTCCTATTCCATTACATGCTTTTGATAATTTAGCTGTACAATCTTAAATCCCTAAATTTAAACATAACATTAACCCCTTAATTAAAGAATAATTGACTCCGCACCTCAATTAATTAAAGACACTGGGAGCTAAAGCCCGCCAATTTCCTCTTAAGAGCAACCTGCGGGAGGGAAGATTAAGAGGATAAGGGGGGGGGGGGAGTTAAAGTATACTTGCGTAAAACCAAGTGCCTTTAAAGGCCTCTCGTTCTGATCCTTTGCTAAACTATGTATTCTAACCGTCATCTCCCTATCCTCCTTTAAAAGGAGGATGGCAGGCAGAAGGAAACCTAAATTAAAAAAAAAAATCTAGAAAGCCTAAAATTTGACCTTAACTAGATTACTTTGAATAGAACTTTTTGGACGAACTCACAGAAAGAAGGGAGGCGCAAACCCTTTAATTTATTTGGAGGTGATTGGTGGAGCTATCCCCTTGTCTGCCAGCAAAATATTTAGGAACCCTAATTAATTAGTAACTTATTTTGTTCAATAACTTAAAATTTAAAACACTGCGCAGTAAGCTTTAATTAGGAAAGAGGGCTCATAATTTACGGTTTTGCTTTTTTTAGCTTCATTAACTATCTTCTGGTTGTAGGAACCCAGCCTTTAACCTATACCCCTTCCTTAAAGAAAAGTAGGCAAGCGGCTGCTAAAGCTCGGCCCTGGGGTTCAATACCTATATTGTGAATTTTATCTTGTTACTATTCCTGCTTTCCTCATTACGATTGACCTTGCCTTTTACAATTATTTATTTGCCCCTAGCATTTTTCTTCTGCCAAATAAGTGGGAAAGACAAGTATAGTCCCAAATGGCCGGGGCCTGGCTGTACGGAAGTGGAGCCTTAATGGCTATTTTCAGAAATGTTCAATTATTCTGTTATTATGCAACGCTAACCTAGCTCACTTTATATATAAAACTATAATAACTAATAACTTAATTTAATCACTAATATAGCACCGACCCTACCCAGCTGTGCAGGACAGGATGTAGCGGGTTGGTCCAGGTAAGTAGCCAAAGGGTAGGGCTATGCTTCCAAAACTACTGCCTAAATAAAATGAAATTATCGATCAAAAAAGTATGAATTAAACTTATTATCCTCTCCCCCTTAGACTGCAGCTTCGTGCAGTCGGGTCAAAACCAAGTTTGGGTTTTTGTTGGGGCTGGGGAGCGGGGTATTTAAAAACCTTAAAAGAATAGTAATAAAAAAACAGGTTTTATAGTATTTAAAAATTTAATGATTAATTTTTTTATTTTATCACCTTTAGAACAATTTGAAGTCTTTCATTTAATTAGTTTAGATGTTACAATCTTAGGGAATTTTATATTTTCTATTACAAATTTAACTTTTTACGCACTTTTAATTTTATTTACAGTAGTAGGATTACATTATTACAGTAATAATGACTCTAATTTAATACCTAATAAAAGTTCTATTGCTTTAGAAACTTCTTTTGCTACTTTAAGTGCAATGGTTAGAAATCAAATCGGGAATAACAATGAAATTTATGTCCCTTTTATATACTCTTTATTTTTCTTTGTTTTAATTGGGAATTTAATTTCTAATGTGCCATATTCTTTTGCATTAAATGCTAGTGCAATAGTTACTTTAGGACTATCGGTGACTATTTTTATTGGTGTAACTCTTTTAGCTTTATCTAAACATGGATTGAAATTTTTCTCGTTCTTTATCCCAGGTGGAACACCTTTAGCTTTAGTTCCTGTTTTAGCTTTAATTGAATTGGTTAGTTATTTTGCGCGAGCTGTTTCTTTAGGTGTCCGATTATTTTCTAATATCTTCGCAGGTCATTCACTAATGAAAATATTAGCAACATTCCTTTATAAATTATTTTCAGGTAGTGTAATAATAGCTATTTTTACATTAATCCCATTTGCTATTTTTTTAGGTATTGTCGGATTAGAATTAGCTGTCAGTTTCATTCAAGCCTATGTACTTACAATCTTAACTTGTTCATACTTAAAAGATGCAATTGATTTACATTAAACCCTAAATAGATTAAACGAAAAAAAAAAATAGTATAAAAAAAATATGAAAATGAAAAGAAAAATAAGAAAAAATACAACAGGATTATTAAATCCACAGACTTCCATAATTCCTTACTCATACTGTAAAAATATTACCTCGAATATAAAATTAATGCCTTATCTTAATAATTATTTAAAAATATTAAATTTAACCCCTCATAATATACCTTCACTTAAAAATGTTAGTAGTAAGTTTTTATATTGATTTACGGGCTTTAGTGAAGGTGAAAGCACATTTCAAATTTATTTAGTAAAACATAAAAATGCAGTTAAATTTTCTTTTAGAATAACAGTTCACATAGATGATAAAAAAGCATTAGAAAAAATACAAGAAACCTTAGGAATAGGTACAATATGCAATGTTGGTCAAACTTATTGTGTTTTTGAAGTAACTAAATTAGATGATATTTTAAATGTATTAATACCTATTTTTGATTATACTGGTTTAATAACTGCTAAAAGATTTGATTATGAAATTTGGAAAGAAGCCGTAAACATTAAAGCAAAAGTACCCTCCAGTTCTAAAATAGTTGACCGAAGAATACTAAAACCTGAACAATTAAAAGAAATTAAATTATTAAAAGATAGTATGAATAGAAAAAGAATTCACTCTTTTTACTTGAATGGCCATAATTCTAATGTAATTATACCTTTAATTAATCCTTATTGACTGGTAGGGTTTGTAGAAGGAGAGGGCTCTTTTAGTATTTCGGGATTAAATAATATCTTTTCAATAGGCCAAGAAGGTTATAGTATGAGTATGTTAATTGGTATCCAACAATTTATTAATGATTTGCCTCAAGGTTTAAATTACAATATAAAAAATAAAGTAAAACCCAAAGGACAAATTAAATATAGCTTAAAAGAAAATTACGGACAATTAAGTTATACCAATTTAGATGTACTTTATTGTTATTTAATACCCTTCTTTTTAGAAATTAATTATTTTCAAACAAGAAAAGAAATTGATTTTAAATTATGATGTGTATTATTATTACTTAGAAAAAGCGGAATATTTTATTTACCTGAAGGTAAACTTTTAACACAATTAATATCTAGTTCTATAAACAATCGGCGTTATTCAACAGCTATTTCTCTAGCTCCTATAAATGATTTAACTTGGAATACATACCAACTTTTAGTTAATATAATTTTATCTATTAGTCCTCCTTTGGATATGAATAGTGAAACAAATTATATTCAATTAGTGCAAAATTTAACTAGGCAATTACGTAAAAATAGAAAGTTTGCAGTTTATGTTTATAATGAAAATAATGAAGAAATAAAAGATTCTCCATTCAAAACTTATGCTGAAGCTTCCCGAAAATTAAATGTAGGTACTCACATATTTAAGCAATATATAGATAAAAATAAATTATATCTAAGTAAATATCTATTTTCTTCTGTTCCATTAGAAATAAATAAGAATAAAATTTAAAATAAAATTAATTTTAACCCCCCCTAATACCCTTTAATTTATATTTTTTATAATTTAGTTAACTGTTTGCCCTATTATATTAATAACTATAAATTAAGTTTTTAAGTCGAATATGACTTAAAATAAATTACACCTCAGATAACTGATATAGTGATAAATAATAACTTTAAACCCAACTTAATATAACTTCCAGTATTTTTGTATTATAAAATATTTAATTAACTTCTTAAATGTAGAAATTAAATATAATGTAAACTGCTAATCCCGAGGGTTAAATAAAAGAATAAGAAATGCGTGAAATAATTAAGAAAATAATAAAAGGGTGGGAGTGCCAACAGGTCTTATCTTATAAAAACTAATTTTTAGTACCTCTTAACTTATTTCTACTTTTAGTTTCAGAACTAATTAAAATGAAGCTGCGCCAACTTAAGTAAGTCTCAGCAAAACCTGCTACTCTTATTAATTTGGACTATGCCTCGTCGGGTCCCTCAGGCCTACGTTTTAACAATCTTAACTTGTTCCTATCTTAAAGATGCAATTGATTTACACTAATCCAATGACAATGAAAACCATATTACAACAATTAATTTTAACCCCCTCCTACTGGCCCGCTCTGCGAAATAGAATAGGGTACCCTATTCCATTGTTGGGGGGGTTATGAGGCCCCACTCCAGTCCTATTCAAAAAGTTATTCTGAGCATTACAGTTAAACTCGTACCTTTATTGGGATTAGTTTTAAGAAATTTTCAAATAAAAGGGTAGAGGTCAGCAATTTTTTGGGTTTTATTTTATCAAAAGAAAGATGCAGATAAAAAATTTATTAAAAGGGTGAATAATTTCAGTTAATTTAAATTGTGGGGTTGGTTTAACTTTAGTGGACGATTTGTACTTCATAAACCTTACTATTCTCCTGCCTAGTGTGCTTGCTACTTAGGGCATATTATTTAATTTTTGGGGTTTTAATGTGGAAATACTTCTCTAATTTAGAAATACTTCTTATTTAAAGTTTAAATAACTTTATTAAAAGAGTGGTAAATTTTATTTCATAACTGGAAATTTTTACCATGTTAGACACTATCCAAAATTTTACTTTTTGCAGACTTACTAATATCTCAAATATATTTAAAATATCTTAAAACTTTAATGTTAGCAGCAGCAAAATACATAGGAGCTGGAATCGCATGTTCAGGTTTAATTGGAGCTGGAGTTGGAATTGGTTTAATCTTCTCTTCTTTAATCGGTGCAACAGCTAGAAACCCTCAAGTAACTGGTCAAGTATTTACATACGCTATCCTAGGTTTCGCCTTGGCAGCAATAAATTTTGCTGAGTCCTAGCTATTCAGTAATGAAATAGCATGTATCCCTCTCTATTAAAGATTTAAATTAAATCTAAGTATTTCCTACTTAAAAGACTTATTATAGTCCTAGAGACTTTACGAGGGATCCCTTATATTAAGGGTAAAGATAAAGTCCAATTAACGGTGGGCGTCCTTTAAAAGCGCAGGCACCGGGTTAATTGAGAAGCTACAGGTTTATTCGCTTTAATGATCGCTTTCTTATTACTATACTCTTAGTCAAATGAATAAAAACAATAATTTAACCCCTCCAACTATAAATAAAAATACAAGCATTGTAACTAATGAATCTAACGATTTAAAAAATATAGATAATTATCCTTCCAATTTAGAATTAACTTCTATACTTTCACTTTACAAACCTAAAAGTATGGCTAAATTGTTAGCTGAATGGAGTATCCCTACTGTTTCCAAAGAAATTGTAGTTTGAGGTACTAATTTTGAGTTAGGAATAGGTAGGCCTATTTCAAGTCCTAAATATCTTTCTCACTTATATACTTTAACACCCTATCAGTTTTCAGTTATAATAGGCCTTATGTTAAGTGATGGTTGAACAAATATAGGTAAAACAAGTAGGAATATAAATGCAAGATTTGGATTGAAACAATCAATCAAACACTTTCCATTTTTATGAAAAGTGTTTTTAATACTAGGTAATCTTTGCGGAAGTACACCCACTTTAACCAAAACTATAATGAGAGGAAAGCTATTTTATTCCTTACAACTTCAAACGAGAGCTATGCCTTGTTTAACAATTATTCATAATATGTTTTATAAAGACGGTAAAATAGTACCCAAAGATATTTACGAATATCTAAACCCCATCTGTTTAGCCTTTTGAATTATGGGTGATGGCAGTTACCAATCAAGTGGATCTTTAAAATTATGTACAGATAGCTATACATATGCAGAAGTCTTACTTTTAATGAATGTATTAATTATTCGATATGGAATTGAATGTTGACCTATTGAGCAAAATAAAAATCAATACAGAATATTCATTTCAAAAAAATCTATGGATACCTTAAGAAAAATTGTTACGCCTCATATGGAACCTTGCTTTTTATATAAAATTCATTTATAGTTTCTCCTTGGTAACTTATTCAAATATATATTCTATTTAACTACTAGAATAATGTTTATTCGCTTTAATGATCGCTTTCTTATTATTATACTCTTAGTCAAATGAATAAAAACAATAATTTAACCCCTCACATTATAAATGAAAATACTCACAAAATTATTAATTAACGATTTAGAAATCCCTACGATTTTTACTCTTTACACACCTAAAATAGTGCAAGGAATTGTAGCTACTCTATTCGTCTTACTTTACAGCAGTTGAAGCTGTAATTTTCACCACAGGACTATATTCCTTTCCCTCTCTTTAAAAGCCAGGTTGCTTTAAGCCCACCTTTTTTACGGCCGGTTAGGCCAGCAAGGGGTAAATGTAACACAAAAGTATATATTGCCCTCTAATTTAGAACTTTAATGTTAAACCTATCCCTCCCAACCCTACCTAGTAAGCCCTAGTTTTTCTATAAAAGTCAAATATGAGTATAAAACAAATTATTCAATTTAATTTTAATAAAGCACTTAAAAGAATCGATGACAATATTGTAATAACATCAAAGTTAATTAAAGGGGTTATTAAGGAAACTATTCAAATTTATAAATAAGGAGGCTTATTGCCAAAATTTTCTAAATTAAAATTTCATTTATAATTTTAGGCGCAGCCAGTAAATGAAAAATTTAAATTTTTAATAGAAAAAAATCCTAAGGTAAACCAAATTTATTAATTACTTCCTGAAGTAAAACATTTTATTAAGGAAAGGAAAGGAAATCAACCGAGACTCCGAAAGTAATGGTGAGTGAAATCGGAACAGCCTAAATTATATTATAAAATTGAAATCTAAAATAGGTAAAAATCATTAGTCCTGTAAATTTTATAAGTAATGAACTCTAAATAATAATAAAAGTAAAAATTTTAAACAAATTTTTGTTAAAGTTAATTTTAATTTGTTTAAAAAAATGAGTGGCCGCCAGTCCATCACATGGCTAACTTATTAGTTAGAAACGTGGTATACTGGTAGTTTGCTTCTCGACAATAAAAGCCAGCGCTGCATGCTAGGCTAATACTAAAATTCTTATTTAACTGGAAGGAATGACTAAGTACAATGAGTGTAAACTTGTTGGAACACAGGGGAACCATCCTCTAAGGCTAAGTATTATAAATTTAGTGATAGTGAAAAGTACTGTAAAGGAAAAGAATGAAAAAGACAAGTGGTAAACAATGTGTTGAAATAGATATGAATTAGTAACTCTATAAGCAGTCGAAATTCTAAAAATTCATTGAATGACGGCGTACCTTTTGCATAATGGGTCAGCAAGTTAATAAGAGTAGCAAGGTTAAAAGCCCTAGCGAAAGCGACTAAACTATCAAATTAAATATAAAATAAACCTAACCAATAAAATTTAAACAATCAATCTTTCTAATAAGAAAATATATATATTTAATTATAATGTAGTGTTGGATTAGTTACTTTTATTAGACCCGAAGCCAGGTGATCTTACCTAGACCAGATTATAATGGATCGAACGGGTGAATGTTGCATTATTCTCCGATGAGTTTAGGTAAGCGGTGAAATGCCAATCTGACCTGGTGCTATCTGGTTTTCTACCGAAACATATTTTAGTATGACATCTACAAAAAGAGATTTATGGAGGTACAGAAAGGCAATTCCAAACAAAAAAAGAGTTTAATATGTTATAATATTTATTACATCCATAAATCTTTTTGGCGTTTAGGTTGAGGGGATGTTAAAATCTTACCTTTGGAAGCGAAACTCGAAATTACATAAATTGATAGTAGATATTCAGACTGCTCATGCTAAGTTGAGTAGTCAAGACGGAAACAGCCGAGAACACAGATCAAGGTCAATCGAACTATAAATATAAAATTAATTATATTAATAGGGCCTAATCTAGTTAATTAAATTTAACAGATTCCAAATTCACTATTTACAATGACCCTCTAAAATATAAATAGATATTATTATCTCATAACTTCATATTTGATAATTCTAAAATTACCTGCTGCAGTTGCGATGTGAAGCAGTAGTGGCTACCTAATCCTTAAAATTTTAGGCACTAGAATTAATAGAGAAAATTGTAGGGTACAATTCCCTCAGAGACTTTACGTAAATCGTTTTATTTAATATAAAATAAAGACAAAGTCCAAAATAAATTTAACATATAAGATATAGATCTAAATTAATATTTTTTATTTTTGTACTTTAATTACCGAGGGTGGCTGGGTTATGGGTTTAAAATATAAAACTAAACTAAGTAATGAAAAAAATACAAAATATAAATAAAATTAATAACGAAATATATCCCTTGCGGCCCTGGAACATTACTGGCTATTATGATGGTGAAGGTTGTTTTAATATTTCTATTTATTCAAATAAAAAAATGAAATTAGGATATTCTGTAACTTTTTCAGCCGAAATTAAACAACATTCTAATTCAATAAACTTATTAAATTCAATTAAAGAGTATTTTAAAGGTAAAGGATCTATAAGTTTTTCCAATAAAAGTAAATCAGTATCTAGATATAAAATAAGTAATTTAAAGGACATAATTAATTTAGTGATTCCACATTTCGATAAATATCCTTTAGTTACATCTAAACATTTAAATTATTTGGATTTTAAAAAAGTAATTTTACTTATGGAATCTGGTGAACATTTAAAGGAAGAAGGTTTAAAAAAGATTAAGGAAATTGTAAGTCAAATGAATACTAAACGAACTTTTTTAGATAAATGGAATTATAGTAAAGATCAAAGCAAAAAAATAGAATTAGTACCTGAGTGAATTCAATCTTTTGCCGATGGTGAAGGTAATTTTAACTTTTACATTAGACCTACAGGAAATAGTAACGTGTGTGCTTTTGCTATATATCAAAATGTTCATGATTACCATATTATGGCTTTATTAGTAAAATATTTTGGTGGAGGTAAATTATATCCTTTATCTGTAGACGGATCATTTGAATCAGCCTTTGATTACTATAAAGAAAGGAACAAAAAGAGTCTTAACTCGGTTATTGCTTTTGAAGTAAATACTAGAAGTATGAATAAAAGTCAAATAATTCCTTTTTTTAATAAATACCCTTTATATACCACTAAAGCTTTAGATTTTAAAGATTGAAAAAGTTTAATTGAATACTCGGATCTCAAAATATATGAATCAGAAGAAGGACGACAAAAAATGTTACAAATTTCAAAAGGTATGAATAGCCGAAGAAAAATTTTTAAAGAAGAAAGCGAAGAAATAGAAGTAGAAAAAGACTTTCCGGTCTCTTAGTCTAAACAATTGAGAAAAATTATATAAATTAACCCCTCAACGAACTTCCTGTGCGCAAGGCTAGCAGTGCTGCAAATTGCAGAAGTAGCCGGTCTGATATAGTAAATATTAGTCTAAATATGTTAAATTTAATTTTGCCCCAATAGATTGTTAAGTGAAAATCAAGGACGTGACAAAATCTTATACAGTTGTGAAGTGAGCTTAACCCAAAAGTTCAAAAGACTACTGAGTTCACTATAATAAATAAATCAATATGCAAGAAGTCCCTAAAGATGGATATGCTGGATGAAAACAGAAAAAATAACCATATGTTAATGGGTAACTTGCAAGAACTATTTAAATTTCTTCAACGACTATACACTTTAAACTCTTTTACTTAAATGGAACTGGTAATTTAGAGTTATGAAATAGTCTACTAACTATGAAAATAGTTAAAATTTAAAGGTAAAGTAAGGAATTACCTAAATCATTTAATTTTATATACCTTATGTTTTATTTAATAATAACTAGGAAGTTGTTGGTTCGACTTGGTATTTGTAACACCCATTAGCCACTAAGGAGGGCTAGCCCCCAGACCTTAGTAAAATAGTCCAAATAAATAAAACTATAAAATTAAAAATAAATTCCATCCCTAATAAAAGGGTAATACGTTAAAATCGCTACAAATATATTTAACTTTATGAACCAAAACTTTATTTTAACTCCAGGTTATATAACAGGCCTAGTTCAAACCGATGGCTCTTTCAGTTGTATAATATCAACTTCTCCAGAAGGAAAAGTAGTTTTTATACCTAATTTAACTATAACAACAGATTTAGATTCTAAATTTGTTCTAGATGCTATTCAATCTTTTTGAGATTGTGGAAAAATTAATGTAGATGTTAAAGATAATACTGCTAATTTAGTAGTTTCTTCTAGAAAGGAATTCATAGAAAAGATATTCCCACATTTCGATAAATATCCTTTATTTTGTGCTAAATTACATTCTTACAATTTATTAAAAATAATAATTGAATATTTAATTAACAATAAACATAAAACTGAAGAAGGTAAGAAAGAAATAGCAATAATGGCTTTATCTATGAATACTGCAACTCAAACTAGAAAATTAGATAGAATAAAAACTATTCGCTCTACGTTAGATATATCTGATAATATTCCATTAATTCCTAATACAATAAATAGTATAACCACCCCAATAACTAATGATAACATATCAGGAATCATTGATGGCGATGGTTCATTTTGAGTATCGTTTCAAAAAAATGGTTTAATTCAAACCGGATTCAGTATCACAGCAGATAATGCCTCTTTACCCTTACTTAAAGATATTCAAAACCAATTTAAAAATATAGGTTCTATACAATATAAAACAACAACTTTTTCAGTTTATTTTATTCGTAGCTTAAAGGATATTATCAATATTTTAATTCCTTTTGTGGATGCTAATCCATTGTTTTCTGAAAGAGCAAATCACTATAAAATATTTAAAGAAGTTAGTATAATTTTAAGTAAAGAAAAACCATTAACATTAGAAACAAAATTAAAAATAGTTGAATTAGCCTATAACGCCAATAAAAATGGAAAAAGACGTAGGTTAACTAAATCTGATTATATTAAATTGTTATATGATAACAATACTGGAACAGCTTTGTAACAAAAACCCCACTAATTTAAACATAATCTTAACCCCCTAAAGATAAAATATTTAATACCCGACCCTACCTCTGCTTCTTTTTTTTGCAGTAGGGCAAGCCGGAAAACCAGGCTGGGTCGATTAAAGCGAGTTGCCTAACAGCAAGCACTACTTTTCTCTGCAAGAGGAGAGTAGAAAATTCTTATAGTTAAGAATAAAAAAATGCAGCGCAGGAATTTAACAAATATATACATTATTATAAGTATAAGGGTAGTAAAGTTAGCTGCTACCCGTCTAGAGATAGATGGAAATTTAAATCAAAACTATATGCTGGGAGTATGAGATAAATTGTAAATTAAACAATAATAAATTTTACATTAGT